>MOOZ01000339.1:229277-242609 GCA_002930495.1 Cecropterus lyciades
CCATTGTCCTGTGTCCTTGGTCCAGCGGGAAGGCCGCCCGCCTCGCCACTTTATTGCCTTTACAAAGGACGCTGTAACGACCCGACATAATTCCAACGTCATTATCGCTTTTTTCTATACATAAAACGCAACGGTCATATTGTTTTGCATTTTGGAGAGTTAAATACAATAAGTAAGAGAAAAAAGCATCAGGTACTATTGGTGTGTATTAAGACCCACAAAATATGATACACAAACGAGTGGCAATGTAACGAAATTAGAAAGAAAAAACATGAAATTTTTGTCTGAATAATGTAATAAAAGTAATAAACACGGGCAGATTTCATATAATCAATAGGCTCCCTATTTCCGAAAGTAAGCAGCTCCAGCAAAAGTTACCCCATATCGGTCAAAGATATTATAGTAGGAACCTAGTACTTACGTATGAGAATTGCTTAAAGATACTTTCGATGCATGCATCTGTGTACCTCATGCTACAAATTTTAGTCCAGAACAGAGGACATATGATAGAACTATTTGTTGCTGTGGCGCTTCCTAGCCGTTCCTGCATGAATTTACCACCTTTAGCATTAATTTTTTACTATTCCATTAATTCGGAAGTAGAAAAAACGGAAGCCATAAATTGCAAACAATATGGCACTCGGATGGCTTTTTATTATACAGTAAAAAATGCGTCCGATCCAACGAGATCGTCAAAAGTGAATCGGCCCCATTGACTGCGGTCACACCTAACAATGCACTATAATACATGTGGCTACCGACTGACGGGACGACACCAGTTAGGGTTGCCACTCGTATACTATGTGGTATTGCATATTTTACTTAGGTGGACTTCATATAATACTACAAAAAATACTGTATTTTTACATTGTATATGCTTTATAAGCAGTGGTTTCCTAAAAAACGAAGGTTATCAAAAAAATATAAAGTACGTCATCTTTCCGCCTTAGCTAGTCAGCGAAAACAAATTACATAAAAAAAACTGATAATTGTATATAATCAATAATAATGTAAGTAATTTTAATGTTAGGAAGAAAAAACTTCATTATTTTTTTTTTCTAAAGAAGTATATATATAATAATATATAATAAAAAACATATTTTTTAAAATACATGAACATTCATTTTCCTTCAAATAAAACGGTGCCAACCCTACACGTTCCGACTTTTTGTTATTATGCAAACACAAGCAACAATCACCTTTATAGCCCATGTAATGAAGGCCAATTTCTAATAGCAAGCAGCCACTTAAAGCTATTATAGTAATTTGAAACCAACGTCCCAATATTAAAAGTGAGGGCAGCGGAAGGAAGTAAAAAAATAGCGTTCCTACTCACTTTCACGTAACATATTATTGTGTACATATGCCACGTTTTTTACTGTTTATGGATTACTAACATTTGATAGAGAAGTTTCGATTATAAGCTGAATAAAAAAAGAACAAAAATATCGTTTCTAACGAATTTGAGATATTATGATTCAGGATACCTCCCGTAATATCTCCGTATTGACCAATACGGAGATAAAATCTCCGTATTGACCTTACCCTTAGTATGATTTTATGATGGTTCTCAAAACAATAATTGTTTTCGCACATACATTGCAACGTATATTAAAAATTTACGTTCTCGTTTTTGACCATACCGCGCAATGTACTTTGCAATGGTGGGCAGAACGTAAACAATGATTGTTATGAGTATAAGTAATAAAATCGTACTAAGGGTAGCAAAACTACAATTTCTAATAGAGCCCTACGTACTTGTCAAAAGATAAACACAGACAAGAGAAATATTTTATAAAGTAGGTACATTTAGCCCCAACAAAAATCGGTTTGGCAATCTCGACGTCTAAAATCTAAACATCCCGTCGTGGAAGGAAACTTCAAAGAGCGAGAAACCTTTAAAAAGCGTCTTTTTACCGAAAAGATTACTATGGCGAAATTTCTGAGGGTTTTTTGGACAAAAAATTCAAATAATGGCATTAAGAGTGAACACCTTTCGTCCACATGACACTGATGTGTGCAATCCTTTTTACGTTTTTTATTCGCATACTGGTTGTTTCTAAAATTTAATAAAAAAACGAAATAAGTTAGATGTTACGTACTTATTAGTGTCTTTTACTGACCAATATGACAATATTATTATATGAGGTTGCCCACAGAAGCCTTGTTGCTTATAAGGTACGTTGGGAAACCTCATATTACTATTTCAACCTTATTCATGGAACATAGCCCAAAACCATTCTTCTAAAGCAGTACCTAATAGGGGACATGAAAGTAGACCCTATTAAATAAATAATTACAAGTACCTACACTACATTTAATAATATTTTTGTCTGTACTGTACCTACGTAATAAATCGTAATTTAAATTTAAACCACTTCAGTGGCATAATTTAAATTAATGTTAACATTATTAGAAGTCGTTACATAAAGTAAGCTATTTTAGTGTAAGGTTCGTATAATGGTCGAAATTACACAATAATCATTATTGAAATTTTTTGATCATTTATGTTTGGCAATGGCTACCACACAAAAATAATCGGTAGGCAACAAGAAAAAGATGTACCTACTAAATTGTGACAACATACAGTTCGGTGAAATATTAAATCCGAATTAACTAGAAGCATAAACTGTTTAGTGGAAATATCATGATATTCTTTTCACTCTACATTTCATGATATATTCGATTCTGCTAACTTGTTTAATAATAACTTGTAATAATTGTTTGGTTCAGCAAATATATTTGTTACCGATTTTGAATTTCGAAGCTGACAAATTTTGAATTAATATTGGAACATATTACAATTAGAAGCTGGATATTTAATAAATAGTGTTTAAGAAAGCAGTATTTAGTGGAAATGTGACAAGGCGCCTGCGCGGGCGACGGCCTTGACCGGCCTGCGCCAAAATTTCCCGGTCGTTCACCCTCGCCCACCGCCACTCGTCTTTATCACGTAAATAGCTGCCGCGACAACAAAATATCCACTCTAATACTCAACAAACAAGCGTCTTATTCCAAGTATGCAAGTATCTATTATATAAAATTAAATCATGTACCTATCGGTTAAAGAAACTTGTTTATCAATAAGCCTTAGCGTCGTCAGGAATATGTGTTGGGAATTTAAGATAAATAAATATGCGATAACATTAATGTGACCTAACGTTTATTAGTGGGGTGATAGTGCTTTACCTCTTTTTACCTCAATACATGGTTGAGTGAAAACTTTCAATATTGGATATACGTTATGATACTTATATACAGGATATTATAAATACAGTATATTACTAGTGAAAAATAATACTTATTAATGTATACGTATATGACATGTTTAAAATTTTAATAAAACTACATAAAATATTTTCAAAATACAAATCACGAAAGATAGTATGTCAGTTTTGACTGTAATGTTGCATTCTTTGATAATAAATTGGTGGAATTAACAATTTTGCGGAAGTTCATCGAAAACAAATGGTGAGAGTGTCCCGGAAGTGTGTGCTAGGAGGGAAGCAGGCAAGCGGGCCGGGCGGCAGCGGGTCACTCCGTCACGCGGCGACCTACACAGCATTCGCCATCCATTAGCTCGATTTCGTGTTCAAGTTCACTCGCGTTCCATCACCAAAAATATTTTCGTAGTGTGACGCAACCGGCACGAGTGCGTCCCACTCGAACGTATCGGGGCAGCTCTCAGTCCGCACCGCTCTCGCGCGACCTTGGCCGCCGTGCGCCCGCAAGGTTCGGGTCTTCGAACTCGAGCGCGCCGGCGGAGTCGCGGGACGGGGGCCTCCGCTCCTCCAATGGCTGGGCGCGCTCGGCCGCGCGCGCTCTCCATTGGTCCGCGACCGGCGCGGCAATGACCTCGGGGACCGGAGTTCGAAGCGCACCGACGTTCGCTTCCGAGCGCAAAGCGCCGGGCTTCGTCGGCTCACAGGGGCGAGTTTTGCTCGACGGCCTCCGCTCTGCCGCTGAGTCGATCGTATCGCACGGAGCGGCGATCGTTTCGCAGACTTTCACTCTTAAGGGAAGGCTCGCGCGGCACCGTAGAAGACGGCGCGCGGCCCGAGCTCAGTTCGTCGATCGAGCTTGAGCGAGACGCACGCGGCGCGTGCGGCGGTAGTATCGCGGTCGAGCGACCTTCATCCCTCGAGACGTGCCGGCCTCGCGCCTCGGCCCATGCACTCCTGTCCCATATACGAGAACGGAGAGCGCGGATCGCTCGCTTTGAGCCCACAGGCTCGGATGTGGCTGACGTGAAGTGAAGTGCGACAGACGACAGTTGTTTAGTTTTAATTGTTGATATATGACTTTGAAGTGATGTCTCCGGACAGCAGTTACGGGCGCTACGACACCCCCACGCCGGTGGACAACATGATGAGCCCGGCGCACAAGGAACGGGAGCCGGAGTTGCACATAGGTAGGCCCGCCAACTTCCCCGCGGATTGTTTACCTCCGACTCCCGCCATATACGAAGTATTCGGGTTAATTTCGTTACATGCATTCATGTAATACAGTGATATATTTTTATTTTGTAGGGCAGTGATATTTTTAATTGCTGAAACATTTAACCATATGTGGAAAATTGTTATTGTTACAATTTGACATAATTTATGTAGGACAAAAAAATATATTTTCATATCCAAGTGATTTCTAAATTGATAAATAAATGCAAAATTATATCATGGAATATTATTTGTATGCAAAACAAAATATGTTATTATTTGGTGTTTATTAAAAATGAAATTACCGAAAGAGAAAAAATAAACCCCGAAAATTAATTATCTCAGGGGTATATTTTTTATTTCTCTCAAGGTATTAAGTAGTTACAAATCCAAAACATTTGTTCATACATTGACAGCTGGTTCACAAAACCAATCTTCCATAAATTCTTCAAATGAAATCAATTAATTTTTTAAAGTATTTTTTAACGAAACATGTTTGATTAATGATAATATTTACGCTTTGATACAGAAAAGGGGTAGAAAAGTAATGTGTAATTTTATATAAATTTCACAGCTGATTGCAGAACGAATGTGATCGATGAATTGTTGAACGTTACCGTTGGCAGGGCTTGTCGAAAAACAATTAGTAGCTTTGTGCAAAACATGAACACCACTTCACATATAAAACTGTCGTTCGCCCTTGCGCAAATGTAGGGGTTCAATACATGCGAATCTGCAGGGAGCCCAATAGATTCCATTCCTAATGATGTTATCGTAATCGATTACTATTCTTAACAATCTTAAAAATCAACAAAAGAGTTAAGCGTTGCTCGACTCCCGTGAAATATTTATTAATGATCCTTTCTGGATATGGGAAAAAGTAAGTACCGGAACTTGCAATGAAGTAATTATTTCGAAGAGCAGTGGGCGAGTTATGACAACGTCTCGGCGCTAGCTTCCGCCTTGCCGTACCACTTTTACTTTTCTCTCGATGCACGTTTCACGGGCTCTGTTTGATTGCAGTCATAACAGCTCTCGACTACTATTGTAAATAAAAATGTCTTTGACTATGTTCAGTATTATTATGGAATTGCAATAACTTAGAGCACCTTGTGTAGATCACGTACGAAAATCCATTAGTTCGCGTGTTTGTGGGTGCAGACGATAGAACGTGTCGTATTGTAGTAGCGGGCATAGTAGGAAACGTGATTGTTGTTATACTGGACTAATTATTTATAAACAAACATCGCCCTGACACAGATCGGTGCTCAGTATTTGCACGGTCGGTCGCCGTTCGCGTTATGTGCGCGAGACTTTCTCGCACTTTCCTCGTCTCTTTAATTGACGTAACGAACGAGCGACTCTCACACGCGCGCCTTAGAAAAACGCTGGAGTTGCATCACACGAGGAGAAATGGCTGCACGCTACCGATTCTTTTGCAACTGCACCAGTTACGTCTCGAATCGCTTTCTCTGCTCCATTGTGATCCCCACCGCGGTGCATCGGCATCGCTAGCTCGGAGATGAGCTCGTCATTAGCGACCATATGCGCTTAAAAAAAGAAAGTAACGCCATAGAAAGCGACCGCGCCGAACGTCGACCCGCGGCGAGTGGTGCACGCCAGAAATAGAAAGTCTTCCAAAAGCCGGGCCCGCTCCCTTACCAATAAACAAATGACTGCAAGCAAGGCAAGGGGAAAGTGAGAGCAGTCGGGGGCGCCGAACGCACGAACCTGTTTCCTGATCGGCCGCCCGCCGCCCTCCGCCTCAAAAGTCGGCTTTACACTATCCTACATGTGTGCACAACACGAAAATGGATCCAATATAGTTTTACTATTGAAGTTTACTAAACATTCAGGGTTAAGGCAAGTTTCACCATAAAAACAAGAGCATTAAATTGAAGCAGGAAAAATCGTCAATTCATTGGTTTATGAAGAATATAGAAAGCATTTTTATTACGATGTCCAGGATATCGTAGGTACAGTGCATGGATAATTAATTCTACGTCAAACTTTGTACCTGATATATCATCATCACTGACCTACAAAATAAATCGATTCGACCATTAGTTATTTCAACTAAACGTGTCTTTAACGACTTCTTTATCACTAAAGACTTAAAGAGTTTTATATAATTACCAAACTTCTTCGTACAAACATAATCATATCAATCGACTAAAGAAAGTCTTCAATTGAATCAGATATTCAATTGAAGAGACCGGGGTCATCGACACAGTCGCAGTAATCGAAAGAGCGCGCTTTCTAAAATAACTATTCAGTGTCATCAACACACGCAACTATTTGTTACGTCACTTTATTTCTGCTTGTAATTTGTATGTAATTGCGCAATATACCTTTTCTAATAATACGTTTTTGCTTTGATACCCTATTAATGTGTAAGTAAATAAAAGAAATAAATTTAGGAATACATACTTAGAGTCAACACTGATATATTAGTCTTTAAAATATTAAAAAAAAAGTTTAACAAAAAGTAATTCTCTATATTATTTATAGAGGATTCGTAACACAACAGAATAACTACAGACAATAATATTGATGTACTTGAAGACTCTAATCTAAATAACAAATTGAATTAAATTCACTGATAAACCAAAAATTCGCCAGTAGTCAATATAAATCATATTTTTATGGCACATGTAAAGCTTACACGGCAATTGCAAAACTTACAAGCCTAATAATCCTAGCTTGCTTGAACTTCTTTTTGATATAAGACGTTTCCACACTGAGTAATTATATGTAATCGCGGTTGAATGCTCCTTGCGACAAGGTCACCGCGATATGGCGTCACGTGCGTAATGTGTCCTTAGGATGAATTTATTACGTTTAAAACAATCAATGTTTACGTTTTCGCCCATCTAAGCAAAATACATTGCAAAGTATAGCCGAAAATGAAAATGTAAACGCGCAATGTTGATTGCAATGTATGGGCAAAAAGGTAAACAATGATAGTTTGAAACGTTATAAACGAACACCGTAACATCATAACTGGTGACTTTATGCTTGAATTTACTTATACGAGGCGCATCTATTTAATTTTGTAAGGTATCAACGTATCTGTCGTAACCTCAGGACTTCAATTGTGTCTGGAATTGATTACAGATGTCTATCGGCAGTGACCATTTACCATTAAATAGATGGCACTCTTTCTCTACTTCGGTGTCATTAAGAAGAAAAAAAACATAACATATTCCATATTACATACGTCCTTTTAAAATTGTTTAAGCGGCAAATAATTAGTTTGTTTACAAACAAACCTACAGCTAACTGTGACACGTATATGCGATATGCATGATTTGTCCTTAATTAAAAGTGTAGTAGATACTACATCTCTTTGTTTGAATGAGGCTGCTCCACTCCTCTACCTTTTATGACTTAGTAACAGCATCGACTTTTCTACGTTACCTAAATAGTTGCGTAAGGCGAAAGCGTGCCAATTTTTGCATAGCGATGTACTTTGACCAAATTCAGGTCGAAATTCTATTTGTACTCAGTGACAAGTGCTCATTGAGATCTTTTGTAACTAAAGTACATACATGGAGCCCCCATGTACATGTTCACATCTTTCGATCATACCTTTACGTTAAAAAATTTGACGTATCTTTTGGTCATATACTTGATACATATTTCTTAAATCACCATTTTATATGTAATACATGTTTGACGTTCATACAACACGCGTTTGATAAATTTACCTTCCAACTCAAAGTTTTAGTCACATTTCCTCACCCGTGAGCGCCGTACTGTACGTTAAAAACATCTTGAGTTTATTTTTAAGCGGTCTATTTGTGTTTGTTACAGAGTTCGACGGTACCACCGTCCTGTGCCGTGTCTGCGGAGATAAAGCCAGTGGATTCCATTACGGCGTGCATTCCTGTGAGGGCTGCAAGGTAAATATTTCATACCAATTCAATCATTTTGAAAAGCATCTGGAATATCCATCGCCTTGCTCCAGATTTTTGAGGATAATAAAACTCAAGACTAACTTAAAATATTAGTTTTAGAGATTATATTAATCATTTGGAACTTAAAGCAGTGAATTATAAAATATTATATATTATAACTTGTTTGTTCTCCAAAATGCTCACTAGTACCGACCGCAATTTTCGTATATCGCCATTTTTACAGCACTCACTCGACAAAACACCGATAAATAATCTATTCGACTCATATTAAACACGCAATTATCATTGTGTCATCGTTGAAGTGTCATAACGCGAGATAATTAGATCCAGATGAAACGGTGTAATCAGATCATGTAAGAATCGTTTCTATTCGCTAAACGTAGTGGGAAGTAGCTCGAAGTAGCTCGCTAAGACTGATCGCCTTTCTCCGTCCCCGTTTAAGTCTTAGCTCATAGCAATCACTTTCGATATCGTTTTCACATACTTGTTTGAGATGAGCGTCCTCTCGCCGCGCGTCGGTTGTTGTATTTTACGCGCAAACCCTAACATTGGGGGCAAAATGTGGCACCTTTTAAACTATAATACCACTTTCTATACGATTCTAATGTGTTATCAAAATCAATTTAACCGTTTTTCTGAGAAAGAATTTCATAAACTAATTGTATTGTGAAAACTTAGGATATTGCAAATATTTTGATATAATTAACAGCCACTTCAATTTTATTTATTCGCATAGATAGCGAAATGCTACGTGCGCCACTCAAGAATCACAGAATATATTATAACGACATAAAATCGTTTTGTAAACATTACAAGTGGCAGCTTTCTGAGTGTCCTAGAGTAGCGACAACAAGGTCGCGATACACGGAAGACAATCTCTGTGGACTCGATGAACAAAGCCTGGCCATGGGTGTTTTAATATCAAATCTTTTCGTTTGACGCATTAAATTTAATCGACCTCGCGTATGACCCTATTTAATATACGGCCAACTATGTCCACGTCGCAACTAATGTCCAAATGGATACAAAAAAGACGTGTGAACTTATAAAAGCGGTTTTTGGGTCGGCGGGTAGGTTGAAGTACCTGCTGTCCTCGGCTAGACGGGGAGCCCCTTGCGCCCCAATTCTATTTTATTTTTGTTTTGGATACCTGTCTCGGATACAATCACACGGGAACGACCCGCCTTTAAAGAAACCTTTTCACGTTTGCTGTCGAATAGGGTCGAGGTCAAAAATCGAAGACGTTAATATGTTCACGAGTATAAATATAAATCTTAAACGATTCAATTATTTATTTAGCACTTTCGTTTCACGAATACGATATTATTTAATAAAGCTGTGAATACCTCATACATTTAAACGTCATTGGATAATGAATTAAAATGCATTTTAATAGAACTAAAGCGAAATCTAGTCGCTAGTTTCTCATTGCATACCTAATATTATTAACATATATTTTATGCATTACCTTATTTTTACGAATTAAGGTTTTAGATTACATGAAATCCTTATTCGATTTATAATTTAATATAGTAAATATATATTAAAATGCTTAAAATTACAATGACAACTTTACATTCCATGGAATGTTTTGTAAAAAAAGTTTTTTTTTTTATAAATAGAAAAGTGCCCAATCAATAAATCAAGGCAATTTTAGTTTATCATGATGATTGCAGGAAATGTAGAGACGCCTACCTGATAATAATTACCTTGAGAAACTTTTCCGTCTCGGGTGCACGTACGTAGAAGGTTGCTGTCGAAAGTAGCAAATAATGTGCTCGGTGAACGTCCAAGAGAAGTTGCACTTGGCTGATTTCAATACGAATACTTCCTGATATACAACATTATAAATATCATTCTCACGACCCGACACATATACATATACTACTGCTACAATTTTGACTGTAGAAAATACTGCTAGTTAGTATTGTCTACTTAAATTTAAAGTGAATTAAAAGGACTTAATTGTACTGTAACAATGGTAACAGCACCCCGACCTTAGAAAGGTCATATTCATGAGCGTAAAAGCGCCGAGGAAACGAACGGGTATAGAAGTGCAAGTGTAGGTATAGCGAACTGGTTTATGCGATACGAGTCTGCTCGTTTATTCCAACAAAGCATGTCCTTCGGGGGCAGTCTGGTGCATTGTGCAGCGAATGACGCCACATCGAAACCACTCCAGACAGAGACCTTTATTTAGATATACCAACTGCAGTTTCTTTAACCTTCGTATTTTTAGTGACAAAAAAGATAAAAAATATTGACAGTATTATTTATAGAATTATACCAACGGCTGATTTTCTTCTTACGTAAGCAACAATTATCAAGAACGTAGAGCGCGCTGAGCGGCAATCGGCACCGCTGCGCTAACTAGTGGCGACATTTTTAAACTTGTACAGAAGTTCAGCTATTCGCCACGAGATGGCGCTACGTGTAATCGCGATAGTGCTGCCGAACTCTAGAGCGGTTTCGAGCAGAAACTCGAATGAATGGTTTTTACAACACGACGAGGCGGGGGGCGTATGTCCGTACGCACCGATGTCAACGAACCCGTGTTTATTGCCACACGTTCACATTGTAATAAATATAACCTTAACTTTTTTGTCGGTTAATTGACTATTTCAACTTACCTTCAAGATAACGCATTAAACATTCAACTTTTTAGTGAAGATCTATCTAATTAAATGATACTAACACTAATTTTTAATATTGATATTTAATAGATGAAATAGATAGGCAATTTTATAAATTATTTAATATTACGATAATATCCTCTGTGACCTCATGACTTATTTAGATTAATAATAAGTATAAAATTTTTAGATTTTAATGTTCGCATATTTAATGTTAGTCAATTTAACTGTTTATTAATATTTTAGTATTATAAATATTAACACAGACCACTTTTTATTGAAAATAAACAGCAATAAAATTGTAAAGTGAATGGTCGCGAGTTCTTTGTTCGGCATTTACCTCTGATTTAGGTCGCTTATTTTTAAATAATAATATTTCGCTAACTTGATTAGGTATTCATAATCTTAAACAATATGACAACATAATAATGAACTGCTTACCATTAGGTTAACAGTTTCAGCATAAATATCGCCGAATCACTTAATTTGTGTGTTGACAGTAAATAAGTATCAAATTAATTTGTAAACAAAATTTTATACATTTATTATGTTTTATAAGGTTATTTCATATTACTATTTCGTTTAGTTATCTTTGCTGCGCCTTTAGACGAAAACAAATAGATAAATTTGATGTTTATTAATATTATGGCGTTAAGTTTGTCCGTATACCTAATAAGGCAAAGGATACTTTGTTTAAATAATGAATACAGTTTACAGTTAACCGCCAAATTCACACAACTGATTATAAAATAACTGTTTATAAATAAGTAACACCAAATGAACCCATTATGAATAACGAGAACCGGACCAGTGATTTTATGTGTATCAAATCAGCTGTATCGATTAATAAGTATAATTAATTAAGTACCTACAACATTGCTGATACACTACATCTAATAATTGAAGTGAAAAAATAGGTAATTAAGCCGAATATGTTACATTTAACGTATTTTTTAATCAAAGCAAATCAAAACTAAGCAAGCGCTGACGTAAAGGTACCACTTTAGTTGCCATAAAGTAATAACAGCAATTAGACATATAATTGATTGCATTTAATATACATAGTATATAGTGTGATACGATATAAATGAATACGAATGTCAGTTGTTTACCTAAAGTCGCTACAGCGCGGAGTGAGCGGCGCTTTGTTCGGTGGCCGACATAATTCCAAAGTAGGTCGCTTATTTTTTCGGCACCGATTTGTGCAGGGCGCGGTCGACGACCTCGCTCGTAGCGCCTTTCCACGTAGGGTTGCCACACGTAACCTTGTATTGGAAACGCTTGTACATTTGTAATCGCATTGGTATTACACATAAACATTAAGCTTATGCTTTTATTGATCGTCAATCAGTTTGTTTAATATTGTGCTTCTCGTATTCAAATGGCCGTTTATTCTTTTATTATTTTAAATGGACATAAAAATGTTATTTAAAATATATTATTTACATTATTTAAACTAAAATCATTGACAAAATATTTGATATCATAAAAATCCAGTTGGAAGTTATGAAAAAACTAATGTGTCTATAATCTTGAATTCTTGATATTCACCATATTTTTTTTTTATCTAAAATGATAGTTATTTGTACGTTACCCTATGAATGTTAAAGGCAAAAAATCCTTGCACAAATAAATAAATAACTTTATAATATAGAAGTAGGAAACGAGCATGCCATTGAGAAGTCCATCTGATCATGGACATCTGTAATCAACCCCAAACAAGATTTAACTTTTAACTGAGGTTGATAGCTGATTGCTACCTTTGGGGACTGAGTTAGAACGCCTCGAATGAAACACGTTTTCTTTACACAGTTACACATAACTTGCTCTCCTTACGTGAACGTGAATACCAGCGGCAGCCCTATCCCAGCCTCCTCGCAACGTTTACGGCGAGTGTATGTCCGCAACGAGCGTAACCCACATAATTTTGAACTGTCAGCACAAAGTTCGTTGCTCCCGCCGCATGTTTACCGCATATTGAGACCGTCCCACGTCATGCGCTTGCGATTTCCGCAACACACTGGCTTTACCGAACTCACGGGGCTTGGGACCAATGATTATCCTGTTATATTCACTGTTCACTTATCCTGTTGCTAAGTGAACTAACAAGTGCTTTTAACTTAGCTTTTAACCGACTTCTCAAAGGAAAGAAGTTATCTATTCGTCACGTATATTTTTTTGGCACGACACCTTGCACATCAATAACTAAAAACAATGGTTCAAAATGATTAAGAACGCATTGTTTTTATCGTCTCTTTACATAATTATAACGCTCGATAATACATTAAAAATATTATTTCAACTACGTATGTATTGACGTAGAAGCATTCAAGTTCATTGTTT
>MOOZ01000339.1:252014-262442 GCA_002930495.1 Cecropterus lyciades
GTGGTCTGTTGGCGTGCTACCGCGGCGCGTCGCCGGCGCCCGAGCCGGTGCTGGAGCTGCAGGTGGACGTGGCGGACGCGCCGCTGAACCTCTCCAAGAAGTCCCCCTCGCCGCCGCGCTCGTACATGCCGCGCATGTTGGAAGCGTGAGGCCGGCCCGCGGAGCCGAACGTCTCCGCCACCCCACCCCGACCTACTTTAAATTAAATAAACTGTGTAGTTAATAATCGTTCGCAAATCGGTTAATATATTATATGTGATAATTTGTTTAAGAAGCGTGGGTGCGCGGCCGGTGCCGGACGAGGAGAGCGCAATAGACTGAAAAATAATTTAAGACTATATAAGTATAATTTATAATGCAATGGAGCGCCGGTCGCGGTGTGTTTGTGTGTGTAACGTATGTGCGTATGTGAGCGTGCTCAGTCATTTGTTTGTTAATATAATGACAGGTTGTCGAATTAAAATAAAACAAACTGTAAAAATTTTTTACGGATTTTATTACCCCCATCCAACACTATAATAATTATGTTCAATATAAATATCAATTATTTCATTGATTTACACGCAAAACACGATTACACAAATAATACTACTTAATTCGAATCATGCATTCCTTTCATTCAATAATGAGTAACTTATTGTCTTTACATGTGGTAAAATATGTTTTTACACAGTTCGCATTAATTTATAGATTTGCAGACAATAAGCTAAACAAAAATATTCTTGGGTTAAATGACATGAATTAATAAACTGCTCTCATGAAATAGTTGGTCGTCAGAAGTAACGATTATAAGTTTTAGTAGAAATTGAAAACCTATTTCATAATAGACACATTATATTAAGAATAATAATATTA
This sequence comes from Cecropterus lyciades, assembly GCA_002930495.1. Taxonomy (NCBI): domain Eukaryota; kingdom Metazoa; phylum Arthropoda; class Insecta; order Lepidoptera; family Hesperiidae; genus Cecropterus; species Cecropterus lyciades. Next base: position 252,870 of record MOOZ01000339.1, read on the forward strand.
AACAACATGCATAATATTTCTATTAACTACAAAACATATCACTTAAACACTCGTTAAAACAAAGTGACTGAATATCAAACTTAGGTATTTCTAGTAGCCTTTGAAGAGGTCGTCCCTTCATGATTACATCTTTCTTAACTTCATGTTGCACTGCAGTATTCGCACTCACTGTATTTCAAGTTTGATATGACAGAAAAACTGCACTCGCAGTATTTCAAGTTTGATATGACAGAAAAAGAGCAAAAAAAATAGATTACATTCGTTTACATACAACACATTATGTCGAAATCTTTAGTGACAATATTTAATCTACAAATTGAAATAAATATCAACGTGAAAAGAAATCAAATACAAATAAAAACTAAACTTACATACGCATTACTACAATATCTCATAACTAAATATACATCTGCTGTAAAAAATACATGCAGTATACATTTTTTCAAAGTAAGAGAATCAACTTACAATGTTATTTTTGATGTAAGGAAGTGATAAGATTTCCAATTAGTTTTTTATCCTATTATTAGGAGTGGCCATACAGTTACTGCGTTAACTATACTACTATATTGTACTTATCATAGTACAATAAAGTATCACTGCGGAGAGCACGGTCGATGGCCCCAGCTAGTACTTCCGTCCGTGCGCTAGCGCGTACGCTTTGACCCTACAAAATTTCCGTGTTCCGGAAATAAAATCAGGGTTACCAACGTATAGGCTTCCTTATTGATGCCATTAATAAAAATAAATATAAATTTTAATTGTCCTGTTCATTAAAATATTTCTCACACGAAGTTTTACGACTTCAAGCAATTATTTATTACTAAGAACTTGTTACAAGGATAATGTTGACTTCTCATACCAATTAACACATTTTCAGTTATGACACTAAAATGATAACTTCTATTGCCTGTTTATGTCTTTTACGCTACTAAAATCGAAATTTATAATTTTAGTATAATGAATATCATTAAATGACATATGAAAAAGATTGTTTAAGCAAATAATAATCACGTATATTATATAGATATCTTAAGTAATTGAAGTAAATGAGTGTTAAATTATTAATAAATCCTTTAATCCAGAATCAGCTTTACGCAACTGTGTTACTGCAGTCATCGAGTCGTCACCTATTACATATCTAAGCAAGATGTAAGTAAAAACAATGGGTACTTGACATCTTTAAAAAAATCAGTAACTTATACCTACTGTTAATAACATACAATACAACATCCTTCTCGTAAACTGAACTTTAGCTGGAAGTTACAGATATACTAAAGTTTACAGAGACGATGTTATTTATGTCAATATATTTTTACACACGACTGGCATTTTCTGACTATACCAGATCTAATTGATAATCTTCATATTTGACTACCGTACATTTAGTTCTAAGATTTCGTATTAGTCGTAGCGTTCTTGACAGAGTGGTCGTGGTCATTATAGCGCACAGGGTGTGGGAAGTGATGTTGCTGGGGTCACGACATTTCCCTTATCTTGCTATATTCGAGGTAATCGTGGTACATACGTTTACCAATTCGCACTTGGCCAGCGCGGTGGACTATGACCTAAAAACTCTCATTCTGGGAGAAGACTCGTGCCCAGCTGTGGGTCAGTATTGGGTTGACGATGTGGTACATTCGTGTGTAAGACCACCTAAAGCTGGATTAATTTTATTGGCCCATTGTTCTACAATTTAAACGATACGTACTATAGCAAGAATTTCTCAAATCAGTTTGTAGATACAGGTAGTAGCAAACTAGTATAATATACAAACAAATAATCTTACTACTAATAAGCCTCTAAATCGAAGGTCCGAGGTTTGAATCCGAGGCACGCACGCACCACTGATTATTCTAAAATTATGTGTGTATTAGAAATTAATTATCACTGCTTTACGGTAAAGGAACATATCGTGGAAACCTACACATCTAAGAGTTCTTTAAAAGTACTTAAAGGTGTGTGAAGTCTACCAATTCGCACTTGGCCAGCGGGGTGGAGGAGCCTGAAACTCTCAGTCTGAGAGAAGACCCGTGCTCAGCAGTGGGACAATAATGGGTTGACGGAAAAAAAATCTTACTAATATTATAAAGGATATGTTTTGTGGGGTTGTATGTATGCTTGTTACTCTTTCACGCAAAAAATAGTAATGATAGTAATTATTTAAGCGAAACCTGGTCTGGTTTCGCTTAAATGGATAACATCGCTGGATTAACACATAGGATACTCTTACTGTATTAAACATGAAGCATACTAGCACACCTAGCTACGTTTGTAAGTTAGAAATAATCTACTGCTAATAATGTATGAGTTCAAAGCGAGAACACTTTAGATTCTTTGAAACACTTGATACGTAAGCCAGATTGTTATTGTTCATAAGGCAATTACCTGCAGTTATTGAGAATCGTCTTATCTACTATCTGATAACGTCCTAGATAACTTCCTGCTGAATTCGACACAAGAATTTACTAATAGACAAGATTTTTACGTAAGTACGTGCTAACGCCGTTGTCCGCCTGCCTGTATGTTTAAAGTATATACATATATATTCTCATGGTGGATATGGGCAATATGGGGCCCCAATAACGAAACATGGCTTTGCACTTCGACTCGCTGTTGGCAGTTTTTTATAATGAGGTTTTTGGGTTGATTTGGTTTAATACTCCGTAAAAAGGAATAAGTAAGTTTCGCATATATGTACATACACCTTCTTACATTTTAAGTATCTAATAAAATGATATATGATCCGAATAACCACGTTAACATTTTTCAAGGATTTTATATATTCATTATATTTAATTTCGTTACAGTCGACGATAAACAGAATCACACTGTACCTTGAGTAACACCTTCGTATTTTTGCACATACTTATTTGTATTTACGAGAATATATGTATTAATAGGGCCACGTTTGCGATAACTAGTCGTTTAACATTCAGTCCAATAGGGCAAGAATTAGTCACAATTTAAAATAACTACGCATTTTGTATTCAGAAATTAAATGCAGTAGCGATATGGGCGGTCGAAAGGATATTGGTGAGCGGGTATTGACCGGGCGCTGGGCGCATGTCGCCCCGAGCGCACCGGCGCAATGCGCGGCCGTGCACTTGACTCGAACGGTCGGTGCATCGCCCCCGCGTCCCCAGCCCTACCACCCACCCCACGCCCCAGGTGGCTCGCAGCCTCCTCTACACAACTACCCAACTAATCCTTCGAAAGGTCATCTTGCACCACTCATATGTAATTTTACTGGAATTCTGACATGTTGAACTTACGGCATTTTGAAATGCCATCGTTTGCTTCGCTCCTACATATACGTATTACTTCATTATTATGAGCAGTTCCACATTTTCACATAAACAATAAAAACTATTTTTGTAATTTGTTTCTTATTTTAATTTTTAAACGATGTAGTTTATTGTTCCTATCCGGCTACGTCACCATTAAAGTATAAGGGACGTAAGTATACATACAAAAAAAGTGTAACATAAAACAATGTTCTTCTATCATTTTTTTAAATTATTTGTCGTATTTATGTTAATTTTCTTTTAAATTAAAGTCTATAATTAAATTAATAATTGAAAGCTCGTTAGTTATCTCATTACTGAATTTCTGCACTACAGTCGAGGTCATACAGAAAAGTACGAGTTATATTTGTAGGTTTAATAACTAGTAGTTTTTTGTAAACAAATTCGAATAATTAACTATCTATTCCCACTGAGTCAGTATTACCATTACTTATAAATTCCTGGCTAATAAAATAAACAACTAACCGAGAAATATTGACAGACAACCTGCTTATCTGTACTTTATCTGCAATTACATGGCTGTCACGCTTAAAGGTTCATAACATAAACGTAACAACCAATGATTAACACATGCTTATCCCAACCAATCCGACATGAGATCGAGCCAAGCCGTAATATACTATCCTTGAGAACGATTCCATTGTGTCGCGTATAATGAACAATATGGATTAATAAAGCACCGATTGTTTATAAGATTATTGTGATGTACCTATCTTCATACAGTGATAGCAGGATGGTTTCAAATTTGGCCTCTCTTTCTGTCTGTCCGAATTTCAAATACCAAGCAATCTCTGATTTTCGAAGTTATGTGCATTTAAAAAAAATTAAAAAAAATAGTGTCCACGTTAAGGGACGAAACCTAAAAAAGTAAGCGTTGTTCAAAAGATAGTTCATAAAATTGTGTAAAGTCTACCAATTAACATTTAACCATTGTGGTGGACTTAACCTAAACTCTCCTAGAGGAGAGAACTCAGCTGTAGGACAGTAATGGGTTAACGAACATAAGTGTAAACTGTAGAGAGCGTATATGGGAGACCTTCAGGCGACACGCGGAAAGCCCCGAATGAGGCTGCCCGCGACCTTGTGTTGGCGAGGTCGCGCCCGGGCACCGGTTCACGCGGAAACAGGATAGTTTAATAACATTGTATTAATAGCTATGATGATTTGACGTGTTAGTTTCCAGACAGTTAACTAAAAGCAGCAGACTGTAAAACTAATGTAAAGTAAGGGAGGCCGGTTACAAGAAAATTAAATTAATTATTGCTGACATAGAGTTCCCGGAACTCTAAAAATAGTATTTAAATTGATACGATTTTTAACATGTTAAATAAATTATAACTATATTAATTTTAAAATTTTTGAAAACTAATAACGTCTTTATTATACTTCATAATCATTACCTTCAATTAACTTGTAATATTTTCGACAAGTTACGTTCAGATATTAAACAAATATATATTTTAAAAGCATTTAGCTGACCCTTTCGTTGGACTAGAAATCAAGAATTCATTGTCTTGCTCTACCGTTGTAGAGCAGCAAAGCATACATTAGTAATAGTAAATGAGCACAATAGGCTTTCCATGAAAGTACTCTCGAATAATACCTGCTAAGTACAAACTGACCTGAATCAGTTTCTCGTTAAGATTAGTCGCGACTTACTGATGACCATGGAATCGAATGGAACAAGGTATTCATCATTGAGCTTAAATTGTTTTTCGTGTTCCTTTTAAACATGACACCGTCGTAATTTAATATAATTATTAAATTATAAATATTTTTTCAATTAACATGTTTAACGTTATAATGAAGAAAACGCTATGACAAATAGATATACATATAACAAAGGTGGAGTATTTTTGTTTATTTTGTACCCTTTGTATATGTATACTTGTATAATACCTGAAGAGTTTTAATAATATCCTCTTTATAATACTGTAATAGCATTAACATACCTGTTCCTAAAAATAATTGTTACCTGTGACATTATTATTTACCGCTTCCTGGTATAAGTAACAATAGAACCATAATTAGTTGGTGCGGTCAATCATTTGTATTCTGTTCTGCGCTCTTAACTTGATGCTTAAAGGGATATTAAATTTTGCACGAGGTGGTAGGCGGAAAAGGGGGGTGTTGGGTGTGTGGGCGGGGGTGGCAGGGTACCGAGGGGCGCGCGGGGCGCGGTCGGTCGGCTCCAAGGTCGCAGAGTCACAGCCGGGCAAGGTCACCATGCCCGCGCGTGCCCGCTCCCCCCGCGCCGATACCCGCACCCGATAACACCCTAGATTTGCGTGGGACGCGACCTTTATCCACGCTCCGGAGAAATAATTGTATACATATATAAATACTTAATGTTTTTTCAGCTTTACGTAACGCACCGAACAAGGTTACTGATTTTCGTAAAATGTTGGTTCGATGCCGAAAGTACTCATGATACACCTATTTTTGCCGTGTTAAACACTACCGTGTTTTGGTTTGAATGTGTGGTTACGGAGACGCACAAACACAAAAGGTTCCAATTTAAACCTCAGGAGTAGCAATCAGTGGCCATTCCTAGGTAGTATTCCAAGTCTTGGGGCTAATTACAGATGTCATTGGGCAACAGTGGCCACTTACCATCATGCATGCTCGGTAGTTACTTTTTATGACAATAAAAAAAAACAATGTAGGTACTTGCGACGTTGTCTCAATGTAGAGCACCGTTATGTGTCGCTCAGTGTCGACACTGAAACGACACATGCAGGAAATTTCCCCGAGTGTTAATTGCGTAGTCGTTTATTACTTAATGTGTTTGATTAAACCATAGACAATGTTACAGATGAATTATGATTTTTATCAAGATGTATTTTACAGAATTATTATTATGCAATCAGAACATTAAAAGTAGACAATCGATATCGCCAACTGTGTACGTAGCTAGAATTTTAGATGTACCTTCCTCAATATTAATTAGTTTCTTTTTTATTTAACTTGCTACGTTAAAAAATAGTAACTTATTATGTAAGTAAGTAAATATGTTTAGGTCAAATCTTGCAAGCTGAATTTAACCCTAAGTGGGTTAAATTGACTCAGTGTTCGATTGAACTGAATTTTGGAATACACCTTTACTGTACGTTAGTAGTTTAAATATAAATAATCCATATTGTTGTTAATCCAAAATAACCGACGCATCAAAATGTCGGATTACATACATATTTTCATACCCCATGTATGAAAACATTTAATCTGGTTATATGGATATCAAATAAAAGGGCTTAATTTAATGAATACAATACACTACGAAAAAAGAAATCCAAGATAACCGCTACAAGAAATGGAAGATGCGTGCAAAAATATAGAGTTTAATCACTACAAATTCATTTTTTTTAAAGTGTATTGGAATGAAAGTTTATTTTTAAAAATATTTATTTAACACCGTTTGATTGACGTATGACAAGGCATTATTTACTAAGTAAGTCGGCACTAGGTGGGTAGGGCATATGAATTTTCGTGACGCGGAAAGACTAAGCTGACTCGAATATAACAAGTTACAAAAATATGACTGAATCACGCTGTGAATTAGTCATACAACTGGCACCGTTGAATATTGTTACGTGACCGTTCATGTAACTGCATAGAATATTTACGTACAGGCGAGAGGTATGAGAATTTAATACACTCCGAGTACCATTAGTCGGAGTATACATCCGCCTTGGTCCATTTCAAGGCGGATGTATTTTTTCCACAAAAATTAGATCTCGACAACATCTCCGATCTTTTAGATCCATAAGAATTCTACTGAATAAAGACTGATGTTCACGCCTGTAATTGGCATGCATAAATGCATGTAAACCAATTTTACAATACTTATGTGATGATCTATACGTAGTGCTGTTGGTGTGTAAATAAATATAAATAAATAAAATAGTGAACTACTTATGCACTCACGAGCTGAAGTGGAATTGTTTACAAGAATTTCATTGTTATTTTGGTACCTATTTGCCTATGAAAAATATATCGGTATAGAAATCTTTGTGGGTATGTACTCGACAATGTTCTAAAGTTTCATAGCGATCGGATGAATAGTTCTAGTACTTAATGCAGAAAGTTGTTAGAAACTTTTGTGGTCCTACCGCCAAACCGTTTCTGTCTAATAACATAATAACACTGTTAAATGCTGTTGTTTTCTGGCTTGGTATTGGAGACATTTATTATACGACGTATTCACACATTGTCCACAGAGGTAGTATCGCATCCGGGGCCAATCTAAGGTAAGACTGATCTTTAGTGGGGTTGATTACAGATGTTTATGAGCGAACCACTTGAACTAGAAGGCCACTTACCATAAGGATCATGCATGCTATTCTGTAAATATAAAAAGATCAAAAACGATCATTGTTATATATAAATATATACATATATTTTGTCCTAAGCTTGATTCTTTGATAGAAACTTCAGGAACTGATATCACAAGCCTGCCGGGAGCCCCGTTTATGTCATCCACTCCCGACCTTCAGAATTTCCGACACGATGCCTTGAGCAGCTATAGAACAATGCTTACATAATATTATATTAAGTACACATCGAACACCTACGCCTTCATGTTTTGTAGGTACTGAAATTTTATCGGATTTTATGAGGCTCTGTGATCTTTATAGAGTAGTATCATTTTTTAAAAATCTATTTTGTTATTGATAACATTAAAATTCTTAGTTTTTACATTTACTCCGTACAGGGTTCAATCCTTGAATGCTATAAGTGGGATTTTGGTATTTGATACCTTTTTTATCAGATTGAAGTAACAAACGAGCATGCAGTTCACCTGATGGTAAGTGGTTACTGCCGCCCATGGACATCTGTAAACAACTGCATATAGAACAGGGGTTCTATCTGAAGTCGGTCACAGATGCGTTGCTCCTCCCGAGGTCTGAGATGGTCGTCTCATACATAAGTGAGCCGACAACCACATCCTTCCAACGAGACGCAAGAACTGCTTCACGCTACAAATAATGCTCAAAAAAAAAAACTTAACATTGATTTATCTGATATAAGGCGACAAAGCATATACTAAAACAATTAAACACCAATTCGTAATAAAGAATTATGATAGAGTTTCTATAAGCGATGAGCATCCTGAAGAAATTTTTGAAAACCACCTCGTTTAACACAAAACTTTATTCGTATTAATAAGCACCTATTTCATCATATATACCTAGTATAATGTTTATGAAAGATACGAGTAATAAATTAGATTCAATGTTAAAAGGTAGTTTACCGAGAACGAGGCGCACTGGAAACTATAATCTACCGTGTGAGACATCGTTTAAACGTAATTTAATTGCGTTCTATTTCCTTGTTCCTGGTAGTGCTCGGTGACGACAGGCGTATTATCAATTATGTAACGTGTAGGTACTAGATATCAGTGCAAAGCGTTGCGATTGTGAACGCCTTGCCCTGACCTCTTCGCGACAAACTTGCGTTACGCGTGCAAGCAACAATTGCGTAAAAAACGTTTTCCATAAAAAATATACTCTATATTGTATTCTAATAAGTAACTACTTATAAAACGTCAACCCGCGTTTATTCTATTGCTGGCTTTTCTGTATATCTCCTTTATAATATCAAGAGGAGATACACAGATGCCTGTGCCCAGCAGTAACACCCTTATCGTTTAGGCCATGGTCCACCACGGATAAGCAAGCAATGATTGTAAGCATTGATTGAAATCTCCCACATCATCGTGTACGATTCTTTAAGATAGGTCATAACTGATGACTGTGATAAGTGATAATAAGTGATAATTTACTTCTATATAACTTAGTAAATAAGTGTATGTGACTAGGATTCGAACCTCAGACCCCCTTCCCTGAGAAGCCGAGTTTCAACTCGGCTCGGATTGTTTGAAAACAACTAGGCTATTTCTGCTTTAGCATAAGTACGCATAAGTACTTATAAGTATTAAGGCATAATGGTTTACATTTTCTGCCAGTCGTAGAGTACATTATTAGCATCTCGAGATTGGAGAGACGACCCTGACTCCGAGTTATGTTTTATACATATTGGCATGGATTGTGGGTACATAAATTGTCTAACGCTTCCACTGTAGCCTTGGTAATAGGCATTTCTGACGGGAATCTAGGTTAGGTACATCGTGAGAAGACAAAGGGACCGAGGACAAATAAAATTACACACAAGAATGGTATATGTGTGTTAAAGCTATATATTTGTTGCTACTTTAGAATATAATATTCTGAAAATTCCTACTACGGAATTACCAATATTTGAAAACATT
>MOOZ01000339.1:269871-286699 GCA_002930495.1 Cecropterus lyciades
TTTTTTTAATGAGATATAAAATTTCGGTTAATGTATGTCACGTTACATTTCTTTTAAACGCGGGTGAAACCGCGAGCTCAGCTAATTATAAATAAAAACACGCTGACTACCCACGAGTGAGTGTGTTTTTATATGACAACCATGCAGCCCACGATGTTACGCATTGTCGACAACATCCGAACCTAAATAGGTCAGGAAACCTATTTGAGATCGATAACAAATGAGTTGCTGGCCCTGATGACTAAATAGCACGTTTATATACGTAGGTATATTTACATATATGTACCTATAATAATAAAAATAGGCCAAGTGTGAGTCGGCCTTGCGCACGAAGGGTTGCGTACCATCTATAAAAAAATCACGTTTGTCGTATGGGAGCCCTCCTAATAGATATTTTTTTCTGTTTTTGTATTTTTTGTTATGACGGCAACAGAAAGACATCATCTGTGAAAATTTCAACTATCTTGCTATCGTGGTTTATGAGATCCAGCCTTGTGATAGATAGACGTACAAAAAGACAGTTTAGTCTTAGCAATTGGATCCCGTTTTTACCCTTTAGGTACGGAACACTAAAAAGGTTCCATCAATGAAAAAAACATATCTAGATGGAACAACCGCCAAACAAATTTCTACCTCACACCCGCACTTTATGTGTTCTGGTTTACAAATTATGGAAAGGCATTCGATTCTAGTGCTGTGATGTCAGTTTCGTATTTGTTAACGGTTTTACGTAGAACATAATTTAACATATATTAAATTGCCTATGCCTGTATGCCTATTACTGTCTTGTGGAGTAATTGTTCCTTTATTATCTTTGTTTCATAAAAAGAAAATCTGGCAAACATTCAGAAAAAATATGGGGATAATAATTAAACCCTTTATTTCCTTCCTGAGACGTTTCTAGTTTTTTTTTTTATTTAGTAGTAAATCTAGTTACTGAAAAACTCTTCCTTATACACCATTTTGACTACGTTTATTCATCATTCATTATGTGAAAATATGGATCAGTATAAACAGTAGTAGTAAGGGTGATAGTAGTAGCAATAGTAGTACTCCTACTACTATTGCTATATATAACTCCTACCACTACTCCTAGTGGTATTAGTACTAGTAGCAGCAGCAGTCGAAGTAGTAACAGTAGTATCAGACGACCCACGTGGTGGACCGGTCACCATACCGTTCTGACACGCAGTGGGTCCCGGGTTCGATCCCCGGCTAGACGGACATTGAATGATGAGTTTAGATTACTGTTCTGGGTTTGGGTGTTTGCGTATTCGTCTTTGTCTGTCCATGGCACCCACGACATAGGATAAAATCCTACTGTCGGACTATGAGTGAAGAAAGCGTTTTTTTTATCAATAGCAGTAGAGATGGTATCAGTAGTAGTGTTCGAAACATCTTCTCATCGATAGATATTTATTCCACGTTAACATTTTATAATACTATGTAGAAATCACAATCATAACTTCTTAACACCCTTCATTTTGTTTTTCAATAACACTTTTCTTTTTTAATATACACGTTATTCACATCTATTCAGGCAGATACGTTTCTAAACTAGGTTTTTTATAAAATAATTCATTAAATCATGATAGCAGCAGAAGCAGTTGTAATAAAAGTTTGAACTACGAGTAGCTTCGATAGAAACACAGCCTTACGGCAGTTTATTTATTGACGCCTTGACGGCCACCGACTCGTCTGCGACGTACTTCCAATCGCTACCATCTCGTTTGTTTCCGCGTATGGCTATATCGATCAATCCTTCCTCATTCACTCATCACTTATTAAATTAAAACGGAACATGACTAGTCTCCTCTAGTTATAACTTCTCAATAATAATTGCCGTATTACATCGGATTTAGAAACATTCAATGTGACTTCATATTAGACTATGTACTCACGCATCTTATCATTTAAAAGCAGAACTAAATTCTATATATTTTTAGAATACATTGTATATGTTAATTATATTCGTATTAATTTCTATATCATTGCTGTATGTTTGCCGAAATTTACTCAATCCATAGCTGAACTCTTAGGAAAAGACTTTTCTTTTAGTTGTCTGTTAATGTCAAAAATACGACTTTCCACACCATTAGTCGATAATAGGTACGATATACCTATTAAGTTATTTTTATGGATAAGTACGAATAATTCGTCTGTTACTAATTAAATCATTGTTATAGCTAATATATTATTGAAACTTCACGTTAACTTAAAATCTACAAAAAATTGGAGCACTTTATACAATGTACATGTGTGATACAATTTTTTGGAGGAATATATGACTGTGTAATCAGGTCTGGTCTGCTTGATATGGGCATATATGCGGAGTAACGCCAGATGTGCGAAGTGGTAAGTCCGGGTGACGCGATGGGCAACGGCGCGGGCGCGGGCGGTGGTCGCTTATCTGACTGTACAAATAGCGGCAACCTTGAGATTCGGCGCGCGCGACAAGGTCATCGTGCAAATCGTTATCAGCATGACGTCACCGCGTGACCTCCGCGAGACCTTCGTTGAGGTGCCCGCGCGATAACGCGACCAGATACTGATGGCGACCGATAGCGCGACCACCCGCCCGTACCCCGCGCGATGCCTGCGAAATTTCCGCCTCGTGCACGCCAACCGAACTTGATTTCCTAGGTGAGACACCAAGGCAGCATCATCCAAAACTTACATCGGTTTATATTAATAACACGATTTTTCTATAGTTTTAATACCTTCAAATCAACAAGGTAAAGTAATATATTATTAGTAAGGGAACTGTGTTCATTTGCGCCATAAATAAATATAGAGGAAAATAAAATTGCAGCGATCAACGGAATTTTTGTGACGTCACGTAAATAGATTTTTCCTCATTTACGATAAATGACTAGTTATAAAAAATACAATAATACTTTAGGAAGAGCACTACTATTAAATTATTTCATAATTATCTTATCAGTAACAATTTTGTATTCCCATTTAACAAGACGAGCGAAGATGTTTCGGCGATAACACTCGTTTGTTTGGAGCACAGCCAAAAATATTGATCGAAATTACTTTCTACGTGCTTATCATTACCGGTCGCAAATATTCAACCGACCTTGTGCGTTCAGGGTCGTGCAAAAATATCAACTTGACATTCTAAACGTTTCCCTATCTTCGAGCGGCTAACCAGGAAGCTTCTGAACCAACTCGATCTTCGAGGTCAACGTAGATTTCAAACAACTTGTCTGACTAACTTAAACAATTAATATATTTGCGTTTTAGTGATATGTTAAGTTAGGTTATGTTATAATGTGAGTACTAAATACCGATACATGGTATAGTCACATTTTTTTATCAATAACAGTTTACTCTCATAATTTTGCGGTAGTTTCTGTTTGGGGTTCGAATCCCAGATAAGTATGGTTTTTCAGTTTGAATGAATTACAAAGTGTGTTTCGACTGTGGAAACACGACTTCCGCACCTATTTCTGCTTAATAACAGCAGTGTTATGCATTGCTGTGTTCTGGTCTTAGCGGCTTGGCGAGAGACATATACATATGTACATATATGTCTGTGTTTCAACTTAGTCCTCAGGGGTAGCATCTGTAGATAACCTCAGGTAAAACACTGATTTTATCTGTAGTTGATTACAGATGTGAATGGGCAACAGTGGCCACCTACCATCAGGTGGACTGCATGCTCGTTTGTTACTTACATATTATAAAAAAGTTACTCATTTTAATAGTGGACGAAAACGTCCTAAAAATACGCATAAGTAAGTGCATAAACATTGTGCAACTAAGTACAATTCTTACTTATAGCAAATTTGCATATAGCCCACTTTTCTGTGGCTTACTCTTATAAACTTGCTTTACTATATCCTGAAAGAAAATACTTGAAAATGATACTTATTTATATTTGAATCTTCTTTGTTCCAAAATAATGTACCTGGGCATGTAATATATTACTCATAAATTAAAAATATTTTGCGTGATTTACATTAAACTGAGATATTTTTATTTAGCTGCAAAAATATTTATTTATGCATCTTATATTATATAATAATATTTATTAATTGGAAAGATATAAAATATTCAAGTTCAAATATTCAAAATTGTTTACTTTTTCTTGGTCCAAAGGTCACTGGCATATTGTCGATCGTCATTAATCGCTACTGTTGAACTGCACTGTTGAATTTATTCCGCTGGTCAGTATATACAGAAGTTACACCTTTCGTGACATACTTAACTTACTTGATATGTATATAAATTTGTATATAAATGTGTATATATTTTTTTCGCAATCTTAAAGGGCTGTTGTGGCCTATAAAATTACAAAAACAAAATATCGTTCCGGCAACATTAAAAGAGTATATCTTGTCACATAAATAATTACAATATCATTTTGACAAACCATTTTTATTGAAGCTATTCATTCTAATAAAAAAATACGTAATCTTTCTACATCATTTCTATGAATATTAATGGAAATAATATAACAATAATACGGCGTTCAAGAAAATATGCGAGACCGACTTGATTGAGTTCCGCGTACATATCAGTGAGTAATTGTACTATAAGTAAACCAGATTGTGTTTGGGCGAGGTGAGCATGACCTGAATCCCAATACGGACGCGAGAGAAATCTTAGGCGATGGCGCGGATGCTGCGAAACCGGCAGCGGCCAAGAGCACCTGAGGCCGGAGAGATTCCCTCTTACACTTTAGTAATACAAATTATATTATTGTCATTATTTGACGCACAATTCAAGAGAATGCATTCACAGTATTTTTTCAAATATTGGTTCTAGAAATATATTATTATATATTTCTTTACATATAATGAAAATGCAATCTACGAATATATGTTCATCGGATTTACATATTCATTGAATCAAGGGATCGGAGGACAGAATAAGCAATGGTGTACATTTATATAATTTTAAGAACTTTAATCTGTCTATTTATTATTTACGAATTACTATTTTAAAATTCGTATTGAAAAAAAATTAAAAAGTATAGATTTATTACCGTGTCTTGATTTAACATTTGTGGGTTTGTGAGTTTTACACATTCTGTTACGCACAACACACTGTGTATATATACACAATAGCACGTAAATAAACAACACAAGTTGTAATTCATGATTATCTGCAGCCTCAGAACGTCACACTGTCACTTTCTCATCTGTTCGAGTCACAGTCAGCATGTCGACACTTTCGTTGTTATCGCGGTGTAGCTCGTAGCCCACTTTCCTACTTGGATAATACTTTTACGTTAAAACCGAACCGGAGCAAACATAAACGCGTATCGAGCCGTATCGAGGGTACTGTCCTCATTTAGGTCCTTAAGGGCATTCAAGCTTTGCTCGATTTCATGAAAGCCTAATCGAAAGACAAAATGAGTAGATGCGTATAAATAAATTTGTACGAATTTTTCTGTCTGACGATTACTAGATAATAATGTTAAAATTTCATCGTGACAAAATTTTATTATTAATTAAATAGGGTACTTTTTGAAATATAAGAAGGAACTAAAGACTTTTTACTACATTTTACACTTCATATAGAAAAATAGTTCATATAGAACAAAACATGTTAAAACAAATATCTGTATACTTATTCATATATTTTCACTAACATTATAATAATCAATTGCTTTATTTAATGTATACTCCTAACTCAATTAGAATTTAGTTCTATAAATGTACCTTAACTTCATATCCGTGAAATTATAACAGATATCTTGTCGGCCACTAGGGCAGAAAGCACGTGTATCACCTCAATTTCTCTATGACGTGTCGAGGGTGCGGCGGCCGAGCAGCGAGCTCATCGGAGACATTACTGGTACAATGGGCGGAGAAAACGGATGGAAGCTGTCATCGCACTCTCGGTTCGCTTGAGTTATGTCTTTTAAAATCTACATACAATCATCATCGATGTAGGTCAGGGCAGTTGGCCGCGAAGCCACGCGTCGTTGATCACTACAGCGGCATCCATCGTAATACTTATAATAATAAGTCCTATTCGTTTATATACATATATTTACAAAAGAGCTATCTGATATTATATATAACAAATACCCAGATTCTGCACGACAATTGATTTTAATCGATATTGCAGTTGACCTAAAATAATATAAATAATATGACACTTTTACAACAATGTATTATATAATTTTCTATGAGCTAAGCAGCATATAGAAATTAGCTAATAATGATTAGCTAGTCTATATACAGGGTGTGAGAACCTTTAATGCTGTGGAATTTGTCAACATATCACCATCAATATTATTTATCATTTTTGGATTAACCATGGCAGTGGCAGAAATGTTACAAAAGGTGGTAAAAAAGTAAAAAAAAATGTTCTTATGTTTACAATTTTAGTCACTTATTGAAATATTTTGATAATGTATATAAAAATAGTTTATGGAACATATAATATTTTAGCTATATGGATGCTAATGGAGCAGTTTTGTGTGTGTAACACTTCTACTTTGGTAGATATTGATAAATTAAACACTTACATATATGCACATACTCCCACTTCGGTAATACAAAACATTAAAATGGCTGATATTCCATTATGGTTGTAAATAAATTATAAATAATCGGTGATTTGTTAAATTGCAAAAACAAAACAGTTTAGTACCTTTTTCACTTTTTTCATCTCAACCAATTTTCTTCTTTATTTTTGTTGGCTATTGACAAACTTTAGTATTATTAGTAAGAAAACTACAAATTGTTAATCATTTTATTAATTAGGCTTCGGATTCTAATTAAGATATGACCCATTAATAAACAAAACTAAATATGCTTAAATGCATGGATTCTTCTCATTATCGTGTAATTCAATACTTAGTGCCTGATGTTACAATGCAAATTGAAACTCAATTAAGCTTTGGTCACTGACCTCAATTCTCGTTTACATTGCGACACGTCAATATTTACAATTTATTGCTTCTAATTCAAGCGACATCGTATATTTTACAATGACAAATTAAACTGAACACACTCACAAATTAAATGATGACCGAACGCAATATCCGAAAAAACTTGTTTTTTTTTTAAGTAGAAGCTCAATATCATCATGTCAGAAGAAAATTGATGTCTTGTCTTTGCTTATTTAGCTGAATTTGTTTGTTATTTATGGTTTCTAAATTTAAAAACATAAAGGCAATTTTATCTCGATTTTATAAAATAAATTTTCAGTTGATTGCTAAACAAATTGCCCGTCTTCATAAATACGCTAAAAGTGGTTGGTGTCTCGGAGGAAGATTTAATAACATTGTAAATAGCTTTTGCTTGAACAAACACAATCAATCTTTAACTAAGCTTTAAAAAGTTTGTATTAGTAGAACTATTTCGATTGAGGATTATCTGTCTACCTTGAGAGGTAAGACCAGTGTAGAAAAGGAGACGAGAATAGATTTTGTTGTACTACTAGAGAAAATATTATAATACTTTTCTGGTTTTTATTAGAGGCACCAATGCCTCTACTTATACGATATTATGTAGTGTAATAACAGTGAAAAATGCTCTATTTACTAGTTTAAAAAATGCAGAACATGACAGCTCTTAAGAGATAATGGTATAGATACTTATATTACCTATAGGAAACATTTGAATTTAGTCCCCGGAGGTGTCAACGGCCGAACTCGCGTAGTATTATATCTGGGTTTTATTTTGGATGTCCTTGGTGACAGTTGTAATTCCGACGAGGACGACGGTCTCTATAATATAAGACGCTACTTCTATAATATAAAAAAATATTGAAAGCTATTTGACCGATTCAAGAATTTCTTTCACTAAATTAATTAAATCTTTCGCCACAATTTCACTGTTTTAATCATATATTTGTTAACAAGGTGAGTAAACGTATCTTAATACGGCAAATGATGTTGATTGTGAACTGCGACAAAAGGACGGTTATCGCGCGGGGACACGTGTCTCGCTGCGTGCCCGCCGCACGTCGCCGCAACGTGACCGCAATGCCCTTAAAACAATCATTGTTTTTGTTTACACCCATCATTTCAAAGTACATTGCAAGGTAAGACCGAAAATGAAAACAAAAACGCCCATCCATTGCAATATATGGGCAAAAACATAAACAATGATTGTTTTAATGTAACAAGATGAACTCATACTAAGCACACGTCGCAACTCGTTGGAAACTCATATTATGGTCGAAGTAGTCCTTTTAAGTCACCTTACGAGTCACCGAGTGCAGCTGCACAGCTAACAGGAAACATCATTTTTTCTAATAAGGATTCCAAAGTTTAATGATTAACATCATTATGATTTAACAAGGAATACAAAACAGTCGGTGTTGTTTAATCTTATTTACTCTAAAATAAGATTTTGCCTTAATCCTAATTATCGTACAAACTCCACGTAACTAACAATAATTTCTCTTAAATAGGCACACAACTTAAAGTTTAAGGTGCGTAACCGAAACACAGTGTAGAGGATAAAACACTACCTCAGGAGCAAACCTCAAAGAAAGTTTTAGTGTCCATCCTCGTCTCAGATAGAGACGGTGTATTTAAATGAAATAAAATGAAATGTCTATGATTTAAAACTATCCTTCCTTCTGATGATAATATATGATGATAACTAATAACTAATTATTTTAAATGTATTGTTATAATTTTAAACAATTATCAAGCATCTCATCAGGACAAAATGCCAACTTGCAAAATATCTTTTGGCGGTAGGAAAGGTAAATGTTTTGAAATACTAAACATAAACATAAACGCTTTCTACACTCATAGCCCAACAGTAGGATTTTCTCATGTGTCGTGGGTACCATGGACATACAAAGACGAATACTCCAACACCCAGACCCAGAACAAAATCTAAACTGGTCTGGCCGGAGATCGAAACCGGAACCCTCTGCGTGTCAGACCGGTATGGTGACCGCTCCACCACGTGGGTCGTCCAATTTCTAAATGTATACAAGTAATACAATGTTGGACAGCATTTAAACAGTTTGGCAATATATTAAACACGAGCGCCCATAAATAAATCAAATGCACTTATTATGTTCTCTTTCCAAATAAAGGATTGAAGTAAATATAAATTGTCATCTCATTGTGTCATGTTTGTACATTTTTTTTTCATTTAAAAGTCCTATATCATAAAGCATTGCTTTTTTCTTTCCTTTTTTCTGGTTTGAATGGTAGAACAAAACTTACTTAAAGGAGCTAGGGAGCTTTTCTAGTAGGTAGACCATAGGTAGTATACCATAGGTAGGTAGACCATATCTTATTTTGTGGTAAATTAAGTTATACTCGTAGACATATAACTTTTTGTAATCATCCTTTTGTATGTCCATGGCTTCTGAGACAGATAAAATCTATGTAGGGTTGTCAATATAAGGTAACCTTCAAAAGCTACCCAACGCCGTAGGAGCAACGCTGGGTTATGTGGGATTTTTACCGCACTAAAATTCCCCGGTGGCTGTCCTCAGCGCTGCGTGGATGACCCCGGGATCTCCAACGGAACACAACTGGAGTCCTCCGAGCGCGATGCCCCTTACGGGTTCTTCCCAATAAGCATTGGCGCTCACCGTGCCTTCAGATGTACGACGGCATGCGACCACACATGCCACCGTCCTTCCCGAGGTTTCTTGGCTGGACGGCTCGAGCTCCCCCTCTTGCCGCCCGCAACCCCAGAAGCCCCCTTTTAGTCGCCTTTAACGACAGGCAGGGGATACCGTAGCCCTATTCCCATGGTCATTAGGTCCCGGAACTACAGGGACATGATTCAAGCCCCTATGAAACCATATCGATTTCATTGTTATTTCTTGACCACACTTCCCTCATAGGAAAATCCAATTATAGCCTTAATTATGAGTATAGAAAGCGTTATTTATTTATATATCTGTCATCGTCTCACGCATCTTTGTTCGGCGCCAGTGTCATTGCGACACTTGGCATGGCCACGGCATTTAGTATATGTATATTTTCTATACATAAAGTTATTACTAAAATTCTAATGCTAATAGATCGTGTAACTCAGTCATATTATTGCGTAGCCAATACAATGTTACTTAATAAATAAACTTTTTAATTATAATTTATAACGCAATTTTGTATTCATATTTAGTACATACATATTTTTATTTTATGTTTAATTCACATTATTAATAACTATAAATCATGATATTAAGAAGAGAAGATGCGCCTTATAGAACAATAACACATGGCTTTATTAAACTTAATCTGTATTAACATTAAAATGTTTTTTGCCACGATGTTAGTGTTTGTTTATTATTGACTAGATTATTCTCGCGGCTTCAGCTGCTTCGGTCACGTTTACCACGGTAACGTAATCTATGTTCTGTAATCCAGGTCATAAACTATCTGTGTGCCAAATTTCAGCGAAATTCGACAAGTAGTTTTTACGCGAAGAGTAACATACAAACATGCTCACAAACTTTCGCTCTTTAATATTAGTGAGATAACTTTTATTACCTATTTATATTTTTTTGACAAGTTCCTTCTCGCTACTATATTACGCCTCGTTGTTACTAAATACAATTATCTAAGTACTACATTCAATTTTGTTACTTTTGACAATGAATATCACAATAGAGCGGAAGCAAAAATGGATTCCATTCACTTATTGTCGTGTACATATAACCTATATATAAATATAAAATAAGATCAGCAGACAAACAGACCTTGCTGTCTAGGTACTAGGAAGTGTCATAAGTTATTACTAAAGTAACCGCGTGTTATTCATAACTGTCTGTAAATCCATTCGAATGGAGATATGCATCTATGTACTTTAGGTATTGTCTGTAAAAATGTCTGTCTAAAATGATTACTTAGTATATCTATGATACTGTTCGGTAACCTTAATAGCTTATAAAAATACATCTGTGGAAAAAATCAGGATATTTGTGATTTCTTTTGGATGGCTGCCCTATGCATAGTTAAACTCTACAGTTTGGAGAGCGTTCAGCGTTTCAATGGCAGGATGTCCTAAAGCTCTTTTTGATAAAATGTACACTTTAAATCGACAGTAAAACGACGGGAAACAGTAGATTGCAGATCTGGCATTGCGTATAGTGTGACGGATAATACATCGTCAATTTCAGTAAGTATCATTTAATAAAGGACAAAAAATACACGTTTACTAATAAAGCTCTACATTGTAAAGCCTGCTACAGTAAATAAAGATATCACAAAACAAGATTGACGTCTTATTTGTACGAAATCATTCAAATTAAACCGGTTTACATCGAAAACGTACATTTACATAGTTATAGGCAGGCATGAGATTGTTCTAAGCATATTATTTTTAGACGGTTGCGCGGATAATAAAATTTTGATGATCGCTGTAAATTTATTGTGTCGTTTTAATTCCTTTTAAGGAGCGTCCGGGGGTGGAGTGTTATAGCGGCCTTGTGGCAGCATCATGCGATATTTTCGCTCTCGGCGTTAATGCGGAAGACTATTTCAAGAGTCAGGGTCGGCCCGGCGCCCGTCACCGCGCGGCCAGCGTGTGACGTACCGGTATCGAGTTACCGTGACTGACGCAACACACCGCCCCTAATCTTGTTTCAATAACCCTTATATTCGATTATTTACGTTTGTAGGTCAAGTTTATAGTTTGTGGATAAATTGGATTAGGCTAGTAATAAGATTGGTACCATAAAACAATCTACTAATTGTAACGTAATATTTTGATTAATATCTGTACATTACATCTTACTAAATTACAATGTCTCACTTTTAACTTGTACTCAATTATAATCATTCCAATCAAAGATACAAGCAACCTCATTTCATTTAAAACATTGTAAAAACAAGTTCTATAATTGATCGAGTAATTAAAATGTATTCTTAGCCTTAAAATCAGGTGTACATATCTGGTAAACATTTCATTCATTTATTTCGTACAATAGCAATATCGATGTTCTTGTAGATCACAGTGTTCAGTCGGCCTTAACCTGCTTGTGTGAAGGCAACCTATAGCAATGTAAATAGACAGGAAACCCACCCAATGTCAGGAGATTAACCGTATGAACAATCTCCCTTTTGTTCGTGATATTTAATTTTTAACAAGGAGATTTTTGTGTTAGAATTACTCTATCGCGTTTACCAGTATTCGCCAACTAATCGAAATTCGACCACAGTCATTCTTTGAAACAATTTGCATTTTTCAAGAACTTTGCATGCTTTCAGTTTTTTATTTATAGTACTAAAACTCACAAATAACCAAATAAAAAAGAAACACTGAGACAAGCAACGGAGAAAAAGGAAATGAACTACATTTGTCTATGCCTCTTTATGTACGGATGTCGTAATCGTATATATATATTTTGATTTTTTTTTAATGCAGCATCGACATCTTAATTATTTTTTCTCAGTAACATTGATGGAAAATAAAATTTATAAATATATCTATACGTGTCATCTCGTGATGCCTGTAGTATCTATCTAATCTTATTTATAGTACAAATGATAGTACACCTAAACAAGGAACAGTTTGTAAATCGATTAAGCTGAAAAGAAAACCTAGAAAACTGCTTTTAGAATTAGCACTAACTTCATTTCTTCATAATCCATTTAACGCGTAAATACATAAACCGTTTTGATATTACTATTTTTTTTTAAATGATAGGCGTCAACAAATTAAGGAAACCATTTGTAATCCACACTAAAATTGGTTAACGTGATTCTCCTCACAACACTTAAACCAGAACATATCAATTCACTACTGTTAAAAGACAAAAATAGGTGTGACGGTGCTGCCGTAATTAATCCACAAAGCTCTACCATCTTTATTCTCTACTCATATTACTTCCTAATACCATTTGTTCTTGAATTTAGGTCTGTTTTACATCATAAAGGTAATTTACCTATTGTAATTTAAATCAGTCCTCTTTTATGCTAGACGTGACCTCTAGTTTGAAAATGAATCCAAGGTGACTGCCAATGTTCGCTTGACCTTCGATTTTTCTTGAAACTATTTTGCGATACATGTTTGCATGAACAGGGAAAATGGATGTGGGAAGAGAAGATTTATTTACGAGCAAAAGATTGTGGCATTGGTATGCCATCATTATCTCTTATTTTCTTCATTTGACACATTAGCTCCATTGGTTTATTGTCGAAATGAAAAAGCTTTAGACTATAGGCCGCCACGCTGACTGCGGATTGAAAGACTTTACATTCCTTTGAAAATTTTGGTCAGAACTGTCAGGTACAGAACTGTATTTGTATTTTCCTTTGCCTTTTCATTGTATTTTCCTTTGCCGCTTGATAAATTTATAAAATAGAAAATAATTTTAGTTTTTTCTTTTTCATTCATCACTTTACTATGTGAACTACGACACTTAGATTTTTTGTAATTATAATATCGTACTATATATGAAGTAGTTATATGAATTGATATACTATACATTTGTTTAATACATGTGGTCTAATGAACCCAACTTTAAAAGATTTCGAAAATTTCTACTTAATTTTTGTCGTTTACGACGACTGCTGTCTTATGAGTTGTTTACAGGTGTCTATGGGCGGTAGAGACCACTGTACACCGAGTGGAGCGCATGCTTGTCTAATGGTTCATCATTCATATATACTTAGCAATCAGCTCAATGTTCATAAACTTCTGTAATTTATGTACGTATTTGGATCCTGAGATTAAAGAAAACGATCATTACTCCGATTTTTAAGGTCGACTGCTGGAAATAGACCCATTAATTGAGATTTTTGCCAATAGTGACAGCATTTCGAATGCGCGTTGGTGACTGTAGTAGGTGGTGATGATATACACGAAGATGCTCCTGCGTATCTCCAGCATTTTGTCACTTAGCCTCCTCTTACAACATCCACGGGGAGAGAGGCTTATCAAGTTCACTTGGCATGTTAGGATAAATATGTTAAGTGTTACTGTTGATGTACATATATTTTTATTCAGTACATATTCATGTCTGAGTACTATTTTTGTATTTGATATCATAACATATATAAAACACACTATAAAAAATAAGTCCAATTATAACAATATCACTTTAAATGCACTTAATTATATACGTTTACTTGAGGTGTCATTGACGAGGTATAGAAAATTTCTATAGGTACCTGGTTGAAAGGTCAATGTCAGACATTTTATTGTTCTGTAGGTATATGTAAATGAATTTTTTTTATGCAGACATTTGTTAAAAATATCGGTCAGAGTTGAGCCTATCCAATTTGTAGATTAAATGTTAAGTTATTTGACAATTGTTTTAATTTTAATTTGTTTCTAAGTCAAATTGATACATACTAAAATCTATATACTAAGTCTATGCTAATAAAAAACCATAGCGCATGCTATGGTGTTTCCTATTACTCTACCATAAGGTAGAGTACCTTCTAAATGGAATATATGAGTAAAAATATTGCGTCACAATTTTTGTCCAAACTAATTATTAAAATGGTTTAAATAAGTCAGAATTGTAACGCAATGGTGGTTCCTACTCTCTACCGTAAGGTAGAGTTGTACCCTACAGTAAAGTAGTAGTCAGTAAATTAACTCGGACAAAAATTGTGACGGAATATTTTTTAGTTATATTTTAAATATGACTAAAAAATATTTTAAAGTATTACACTTTAATTGAATATCACAAATAGACACCTCAATTTCATTTATATATAGATACAATTATAAACGTGTGACTTTAGATGTTTGCCGAGCCCCGTAAAATCATTATCAATTTCCCTATCTGCATATGATTAAAAATATTATTTCATGCCTTTCGTGTAAAGCAAAGAGCCATATCACTGATCTTCGTGACAAAGTGATGTAATGATGTAGCACTTTATCGCGTCGAGATACTAATGTATGCGCGAGTATTTCAAATGCTAATAATAGTTGGAAAATAACCGTTTCATGTTGACTTGTTATTATTTGTCCTCGAGGGAACCTCCACATGGAAAGTACATTGTTCCGCAGTGGTCGCGGCCAGGGCCTTGAACTTTGAGTGCGCGCCGGTAAACATGTTTGCGCATTGAGTACTGCGCACTCGATATTACTATGACGTCCAACCTGTATTAATACGATTTTTACACCATTCTATGCAATGCAATGCAATCATTTTATTAGAAGCAACAAAGTTGCATGTAGAGCCCCTTGTTGTAAAGGGAACATAGACTTCTATAATCAACCTCGTAAATGCAGTGTATCTCAAGTCGTTTAGAGTTTTGCATTACATGAAGATGTAGTTTTTAAACAAACAAACGCTTTCTACACTCATAGCTCCACACTAGCATTTTCTCCTGTGTCGTGGGTTCCATGGACACACAAAGACGAATACACCAACACCCAGACCCAAAACAGAATCTAATCTATCTAATCTCTTTATAGGTCACTTCATTTAAAACACGATTAATCTATTATTTAGATTATACTAGATAAATTGTTCTGATTTACTTGATTTTATATACGAATTTGTATACTCTGTTGTACATAAATGTAAAATCCTCAGTATTATTTTGTGATTAATTGGACCGAGTTATGCCAAAATGTACCAACTGATTTCGGGAAAATGGTGTTTAGAGTTAAATTTGTATTTGCTCATGATTGAACTATCTGTATTCATTTATTATTATTGCCAGTTTGTGCCAATGTTAAAGAGCTTGGGTACACATATATCTAGATTTTGTATAAACTCATTTTTATTTATTTATTTGGAAATAAATGCTAATTGGTATATTTTAGCAAAAATGGATCTTTCAGGAAATCGAAGATAAATTACATGTGCCAAAATGTATATGCTATATGTCTTTTGTTTAATTATTATTTAATTTCAATAATTTATAAGACATATGTTATTTGAGGAAGACGATAAAGTATTTTTAACGTTCAATGAAACAATAATATTGAAAAAAGAAAACTATCTACTCCTTAATTTACACACTACTAAACAATTAATTTACACATTACTACCCTTTATTTTACTATATAAATTATGGCAATCAGCCGGTATTAAATGCATCATAGAATTTATGTCATCCAATTTAGCTTGTGCAATATCTTTGCCTTGTAGCCATAGTTGTGGTAAATTACCTAAATTAAAATTGCATACAATTTGGTTTCTGACACTCTTTTTCGTTATACCTAATTCTTGTAATTCACCATTAAGGCCACTTCTCATAAATATTGAATGCTTTTTCTCTTTCTTCAACAGAATTTAGTAGCTAGTCAACTAACCTTATTTTTGTTAAAGTAAGTGTTTTATTAACTATCTGCTTTTCTTGTATTTTGCTACTCAAAGTCATCTGGTTTCATTCTTATTATTTTCATAACCTTTATATAATCTTCAACGACATAAACTCTCGGATGTTGCTTTAGACAAGTATCTATTTTAGCGAAGTCGCTATCATTTCGCAAAAACGAATTGCCAGGTTCTAAAAATTTCATTGAAATTGAGTCCAGATTGGAAAGCAATTCTTGATTCTTGAAGCAATTCCTGCGTTTCTCTGGGGTGTGGCTGCTGGCTTACTTATATATGAGTGACCATCCTAGTGCTTAAGAATAGCAACGCACCTGTGATTAACTTCAGATAGAACCCCTGTTCTATATGAAGTTGCTTACATGAGCGGCAGTAGCCACTTACTATCAGATGGACTGCATACTCGTTTGCTATTTTAATCAGATAAGAAAGAAATTTTCTCTACCTGCCTCACCTTCGACCCAAACAAACAAAAAGTATGTAATAGATATATTTTCCATGTAAGTGTATCAACTGTATTTGGTTCATTTTAGTTGACTTGGATGATTCAAATTAAAATTGTATACATGAACCATAATGGTTTGAGACATTTATACAAAAATATTTTATTTAATTCATTGAACCAAAG
>MOOZ01000339.1:294806-311940 GCA_002930495.1 Cecropterus lyciades
AAAAAAAAAAAACTGAAAACTTAATGTAAAATAAAGGTTGAATTGCAGACTTCCTGTTTAACTTTTTTTTCATAACGACTTCATTCCCGTGTAAAGCGAGCAAATATGCATGAAACTGACGTCCAATGTTATGGCAACATCGCTCCATTGCCACCATTGTTCCGATACGGCCGGTGAGTGTTGTTTGTCAAACATTACCGCACCACTCCATTGTTACTGTTGTTCTATAAACAACGCTGTGAAGGTCTACATTTATCCATAATTACAAATATGCAAATCGATATACAATTTGCAAGAAGATATGTGAAATAATAAAGTGTTTCTATGAATCGATATAAAATAATATATAAATTATACATACTACTGATATGTCAATATTATCATATGTACTTTACATGTACCTACGGTCATAACAAAGAAATGTTGACAACTTGTTTATTATAGAAATATTATTAACGACACGTTAATACGTTTTTGCTACATACAGCGCCACAATATTTTCTCAATTAGACGTGTAAAACGGCCTAGTTGAAAGATAAAATACGCTGCTCAAATCAAAACTTTTTACTTGGACATAAAATATTATACCTTACCTACTTATATAATACCTATATAAACCTATTAATATCATACCTTTCCTACTGTCATATAATGTGTATTTTGGACCATCGCAGTTATTTTTAAATAAACTTTCAACTCTCTGTAATTATTGCGATCTAGTACTACGATTAAAACAAAAAAACATGTCAATATAATTATACAATTAGGCGAAATATTGTAGCACCGTTAAATACCCATTTGTCGCGGTATTTTGTATCCTTTTTTTATAATATAAAAGTAGCAACACGAACAAAAGAGTTGAATCGTAAGTGACCACTGCCGCCCCGGAACATCTGTAATCAAGCCTAAATAAGGTTAGAATCTAACTTGAGGTAGACATATATTAGAAATCAATGTGCAAAGCTTTCAGTTTGAAGCACAAAGTTTTAAAATATAACGTAAAGTATTTAATCTAACGTACGAATATATATTGCGCATTGCGGGCATCAGCCACATGACCTTAGGATGATGTTTAGATCGCGCGACCTTAATCTTGAACGATAGAGCGAGCGGCGCCCTTGCCTTATCAGATACTTGTTGCCTTTCGCCTCAGCGTACGTCAATGCACTCGTTGTTGTTGTACCAATAAACATGTTCTGCATATATATCTCGCAATTCACATTTAGTCCTTGCCAGCTAAGATAACCTATAATAATTTTAGTTATCCCTGTACGAAAATTAACAAAGTTATCTCGATTTATGTATATAAATAGGAAACACAACACGGAGTTAAGTACTTTTTCTTGTTTATTAACCGATTTTTTTGTTTGCTAGCTGTTATTGAGAAGCTTGATAAAAAATTAAATATAAGTATAATAGTATAATTTCGGTAGTATTTCGAGCGTTGCGCGTTGGGGAAAAGCTTGATCATTATACTTATTTCTAAGTTGTTATTATAATTAAATACTTTTCGTATCTAGTCGAGGGTCTATCAATCAGATAACCTTGACCAAATAGCCATATCTAATAAAATACACTACGTAAGAATATGAACTATGTGAAATATTAAATAGAACACTGTGCTCTCGTCCTTACTAACGCGTTTACGTTCGAACTCACTTAACCTTAAACAAAATTTAATTAATATAAAGGTCAGATTAATTTTTAGGACAAGAACGTTGAAATATGACGAAATACACATTTGTTGTGTAATTAATTTGATTAATTAATGCTTACTTTTTCTGCAAAGGAATAAAACAGCGTTTTATGATTTTATTAAAATAAAGTAACAAAAGAGCATGCAATGCACCTGATCGTGAGCGGTCACTACCGCCTGCCTATAAACCACTGTGATCGAGGATAAGATTAAGAGTTCTACGGGTCCCATCTGAGGTCGGCGACAGTTGCGTTGATATCCCTGAGGAATGAGTTGGAACGAGGATAAGTATGTATTCCTTACATCTTTCACATAAGAACACAGCAGTGCCTAAAACTGCTGTAATTAGGCAGAAGTAGGTATTGGGGTGGTGCCTCCGGATTCCAACTTTAGAACATTATTGTTGAAAAGGTTCTAGGTCATGTACTGATGAAGTTCCAATAGCTACCTTTCGGCTCTATCATCATCGTGTCATGTCTTCAAACTGCAGTACTTATCAATATAGCGTATCCAATATGAGTTTTTGTATTTTAATTTTGATATAACTTTGTAAATAATATGAACTTTGATATATATGTTAAAATGTATATTTCCCGAGAACTAAAGCATACTTATATGTGAACAAAGTATTTTATTGTTCACTGTATAAATATATATCATTCTACGAATGCACTGTTTGAATTCCTTGTTGAAACATTATTTTCAGACGTATCGCTTATCGCACTTCACTTACTGACCCATTTTATTATCTCATATTTTGGCGAATTACTGCGAACATCTTGAAAATTCAGTGTTTTGTAAATAGATAGGTATGTAAGTATAATTCCAAAAAGTGTTTTTTTTAGAATTTCGGCGAACAGCAGTCGTTACTCACAATGTACGCCTGCAATGAAATACAAACATTATTACTCACATATACCCCATCTGTTATACTATCAGGACTAAATGACAAACATCTGTCGCTAGCCACTGAATCATAGCGAGTGCAAGCGTCATTGGCTACGGCAGGCACGGACTCGTGAAGAATATTTGACAGTAAAAAATACCTAAATAAATATATAAATAATTAGAGAATAATATGAAATGTACGAAAAATGTATTGCCAGTACTCAAGAAACGATTTGTTGCATTTTCGTTCATAGTAATATTTTTTCGATAAAGATGGATACAACTGGTATCCATAAAGCCGGACAATCGAGCATTTTCGGATTAGTATTACGAGTTATGACCAATCCGGGCCTGGCAATGAGATAACGGCTGCTCGATCGAGTTCCTGATTCACGCTCAGCATAAGCTCGCACATCACTATGGCCCTGAATATACTGGAAAGATCAGCTTGCATCTTTAAAGCAAAGTTCATTTAATTGACTCGCAAAATATCCACTTCCTTGTTTATTGTAGTTTACCTTTACTGCGAAAGAATAATAATATAAATACAATTTATCACCAAGGTCAGCCTGACCTTGTTTACTAGGAACCGATGTGTCAGTGTGTATTTAAATATATCCATCGTTGTTGATTATTCGGAGACTGCTGCAATTAGATACAGTGTTTCTAGATTGCTGCAACGTCTTAAATGCGTAATAATTGAGAAAAAGTAAATAATTTAAAGAACGCTTTCTACTCATAGAATTCCTAGTTTTTATTAAAATTTCTTGGGTTTTGGTATTTAAATGGGTACATAACCACTCGGATCTACAATAAGTATATATGTATATGTATGTATGTATAAAAACTACAGGTCTGTTTTCGCTGATATTTGGTACATAGATACATAGTTTAGGACTTGGATTACATAGGATAGGATTACATAGGATACTCATTACCGCAATAAACGTGACTGAACAGAGCCGCGGGAATAAACTAGTTTATCATGAATTTGTCTTTCAACCGGACCAGGGATCGAACTAGATACTCTTCAGTACGGTAACACAGTATGGTAGTCAAATACTACATTGATTGTCAAGTATTCTCTATCATTAACCCGTTTATGTAATAAAGAGTACAATTTCATAAGGAGAATTGTTAAAGGTATCGGAAGTTCAGATTAGTTCAATTCACTCTTCTTCCAGAACATTGGACTGAACTCTGAGGCATGCAGACTTCATATAACGTTACATTCAGGATCACTATATGTAATAATCCATGCGTAATATTATGTATATCGTATGACAACGAATGAACGTATGTATTGGAACTACATAATTGTGGCCATTTTTTGTCCACTTGACAAATTTAATTTATGCCGATGAAATGAAGTATTTCTTTAACATGTATTAACAATTACTACCCACTAATAAAAAGATCTACAACTAATGTATAAAATATATTTATAATTTAATACAATACTTTTATATATAATTTTTAAAATAAAACCGATCTATTTTATGTAAGTACCATTAATACATTTAGTAAAAGTATTTTTTTTAAAGTTTGCCCTTTTAACCTTTAGATATACCAAAAATATATGAACCATGTAACTTGAAAGATTTGCTACAAAGTATAGATACAAACGCCTGGAATTTGATAAAACGTTCGCAATAAAATATTTCGTACACACGCGTCAACCGTAAGACATTGACATCATAGATAGTAATCGACAAAAAATATCAATAGACATTGAATCGAGTGGCGAATGTGTGTCAAGAGTGCGGGTGACGAGTGCGAGCGTGGACCATGCATCTGCCGGAACGGGGGCGTCATTGTTGCTAGCGACTGTCCGACGAAACTTAATTGGTCCGACCTAGCTCGTAAAAGCGTTGTAAAAAGTGTGAAGGTCTGGCGGAGGTAAGGACTCGGAAAGAGGTCAAGTGTAATGCTTCGTGTTCCACTGACCTCATTCGGGAGCGACCGCCAGCTGCCTCGTGCGTTTTTGTTGACTTTCATACAATAGTATATCAGTTTCCGTTACTGTAAATCCATTATAATGTGTATGGTCACGTCTATTGTTCGGAACGATTTGAATAATGTTTAGAGTCAATAAATTAAATAGACAGTTATTTACTATTGAATGTTAAAGTTTAACAAGGCTACAGGTACACATTGTAAGAAACTCAACAAACAATTTAGGTAATTTAAAATGCGTCGCATTTGGAAAATGTATACGTAACATAAAAATGCATGCCAAAATAATTAAATTAAGAAATCAAATTGTAACTATACAATTGTTTATTTAATTTTGTAATACCTAATTACAATGACATTCATTATATTTGATAAAAAAGAAATCCATGTTTCATGTTCAATACTGATAACCTATCTTGATGCAAAATTATACTTGGTTATATTTAAAGCAAATTTTGTATTTATGTGGGTTATATGTCAAAGTCACATCATATCTTTTGATAATATGTGTATACAAAGCCTAAACCGACTTACCTGGCTTACCTTTGCTTATTTGTAGTAGTGCCTACCGAATATTGCTTGGATCCTTGTATGTGACCCTTTCATTTGTGAAAGCGTAGGATTGATATTTACCTACCGTATCCCTCAATGCAGTAACACCAAGGTTGGTGGTAAGATATTATTGATAGAAGATGATGTAGGCCCCCAGCTTAGCAATGTAGATACTGGCTTTACATCCCTTGGTTTCAAAGGTAGTTTGTTGTCACGTAAATCCATAACTTTTACTTCTATATATCTTTTATTGCAGACTAGACTTCATCCAATGAGATTGCCAGACGGGACGGATGGTAATCTAATATTAATTTAGTGAACCCGAAAATACGATTAATTAATTAATATACTTTATTGTACCCAGTTGTATTGTAAAATTTACAATTTTAAAAATACAAAAGGCGGTCGCGGTCTTATCGCTAAAATGAGTATAAACAGAAAGATTAGGAAGGGTGCAAAATAAAAAAGCGATTAGTGCAAAATGAAAATGTGAAATAAATTCATTGTACAATAGTAAAAATGTGACGATATTCCATCAAATTGAATAAATAATAAGATCGTCTTATTTCACACAAAATTTTGAAACTAACAGTTTATAACCATAAAACTATTCACGGCTCACGATACTACTGATTCAGAAGCGGTTATGCCTACATCGTTCATCGTGGTATACATCGTGTGCGGTCCTCAAACCCAATCTAAGTTAAGAGAAAATTTCATTATCGAGGGATAAATTATACCTACCAAATGAGCATCCAGTCTATCTAGTGGAAAGTGGCCACCGTCGCCCATAAACATTTATATTCATCCCCATATAAGATTGTCATCCTACCTTATAGAATGGCTATAAACACTTTGCTATCACTAAGCACTTAATTGGTATGTCTCGGATAAGTGTATCTCCTTTACCACACCGTTCTTCTAAAACAGAGCAGCTTTAAACACTGCTGTTATCTACGCGACAACAGTGTAGCGATGGTGCCTCTGGAGGTATAATAACAACGCTTTCCACCAGCCCTACACTAAGAATTTTCCCTGTGAATACACAAAATTGATTACACATGCACCCAGACACTGAAATACATTGCCAGGTGTCCCGATTTGCGCGGAAAGTCTCAATATTCAAAAGTCTTGATTTTCTCCTAATCGAGATGCATTTAAATAAAACCTCTTACTAAATTATTGTTAAAAAATAACAATAATAATTTTAACAATTTAATAACGATATATATTTTGTATAATTTTGTAATTTCTACTACTTAATACAGTACTTACTTAGTACTTAGTACAGCTGACTATTCTTATGTAGGATTAAATTCAGATTTACTAAATCACTAGTAATATTAGCTGTAAAACGCAATAAATTTAACTATAGTAAAAATAAAGCTTCTTTTTATTTCCTGGTTATTGTTATTTATCCTATCGATACCTCTAATACTCGATTAGTTTTACCTTCTGCCTCGGTTTAAAACATTTGACCTGGCAACACTAAACTGAACAGAAATCTAAATTGTTCATATAGGTATTTGTCTGGCCGGGGCTAGAACCCGAAACCCGTTGCGCGTCAGACAGGTATAGTAACCACTCCGCCCGCAAGTGATAAACAGTTATCGTCGTGAGTAGTTGAACTACGAGTTCTATCCATATATCTATCCATATAGATTTATTCAAAACACCATTATAATTATCCTGAGATACAAGAAATATACATCTCAGCGTCACTGCATCTGGAATCCAAAATAAATCATCCGCTCGGTAACAGTTTAAACTTGTATTGTCTGTTGCAGGGTCACCATTGTCCCGGAAACGCCTCGCGGGACTCGTGGCCTCCTGGTGTCGAATGAGACCTTCAGCCGTTATTATTAACGTTTCGACCGCGAAGTCGGAACACTGACACACATCGCCCGAATAATATCATATACTCCATAATTCATAGAGACCTTGGCCTCGATGCCTCGTGCGAGTTCAAAATGTTTCGAAAAATTCCTGCCCACTTCTATTTGTTGTTATGCTATTATGAAAACAATAAACAAAGGAATATTTGCATTAAACAATTGTTTTTATTTGGACCAGTAATTAGGGAATTTATTAGCCCCTGTCTATTTGCTTTTCACTACAGCTCTATCCATGTTTGAAATTGAATTTTTATTTCATGAAATCCAAGAATAAATTTAAGGTAAATGTTTGATATAATCATTTAAACGTTCTAATGCAATACAAAAATAGTATAATAAATATTTGTACCAGTTCGTAGAATAATAATTGGCCAAGTACGAAGCCAACTCCTATGAGAATTCCGTACAACGAAAATTTTGACTTATGTTATTTTTAGCATTTGTTATTATAACAGTATTATTTGCATTTTGAAACGTCAAAGTATGTACTTATTACGATTCAATATATAAACGGAAATAAGCCAACAATAACGGTTGCTTGCATGGTGACCCCCACTATTTATAACTTTCTTTTTAATTTTAATATTTGTTGTTATAACGGCTTTCGTATTACACAATAATCTATTTATAACGGTTCAAGATCCAGATTCGTGTAATAAACGAACAAACAATGAAGGCTAAGTTATAGGGTTCAGTTTTTACACTATAAGTACGGATCCCTAAAACCGTGTGATATTATACGCACGGTTTTAGGGACAGCTAATATTAATATCCTTGCTTAAGAAAATATTAAATTGCTTAATGTTTGTAATAACCTTTATATTACCTTCATGGAAATAAAATATTATTCATTATAAGTATTTAGTACAACATATTCTCATAGATATTTTGTACAGAAGGAACCTTTAACATAGATCAAGGTAAACAAACGTATATGAATGCAGTTACTACACTCATTTAAACGTGACCTTTAACTATGGACAACAATACATTTTTTTTATTAAAAATCCTTGTGAATAATGAACGGTGTCCTTACTAAGTGAACAGTTGTATAAACAAAGAATTGAAATGAAATCGTACGAGCCTAAATTTAGCTAGAAGTGAGGCGTCATAAAGGAAACAGTGCTAAGTTAGTATATTAATTCAATTCTTATTTATGCAGTAGGTACAGTGGCATTGTGCCTACCTATACTAATGGATTGAAGCTATGCCACAAAGTTGATGAAAGGATTAGGCTAATAAATAGAGACTAAAAGGGGGCTTCTGTGGTTGCGGGTGGCAAGAGAGGAAGCTCGAGCCGTTCAGCCAAGCGACCTCGGGAAGGACGGCGGCATGTGTGGTCGCATACCGTCGTAACATGTGAAGGCACGGTGACTGCTAATGCTCACGGGGAAGAGCCCGTAAGGGGCATCGCGCTCG
This sequence comes from Cecropterus lyciades, assembly GCA_002930495.1. Lineage (NCBI taxonomy): Eukaryota > Metazoa > Arthropoda > Insecta > Lepidoptera > Hesperiidae > Cecropterus > Cecropterus lyciades. The sequence goes on from MOOZ01000339.1 coordinate 303,213, forward strand.
GAGGACTCCGGTTGCGTTCCGTTGGAGATCCCAGAGTCCCCCACGCAGCGCTGAAAACGGCCACCGGGGGGGTTTTAGTACGGTAAAAATCCCACATAACCCAGCCTTGCTCCCACGGCGTCGGGTACCTTTTGAAGGTTTCCCCCTCGTTACAAAAAAAAAAGGCTATTAAATGGTAGACAACTAGTGATAATTTTATTTTAACAGGACACAATACTGCCCTCGGAATAAAAAACGCAATAATCGTAATTTTTTCAAAGATTCTCCAAAAAAGCGGCAATGTTATCTACACGTGGGTGGACAGTTGGTCGAAACTTAACTAAACATGCAGTACTTGCGCTAGATTAGATGATCATCGGTAACTTAAATGTAGTACATTTCATTTATTGAACATTATACATATATTTACACCTACAAACATATATCTACATACACATATCTACATCTTTTTTACAAAAATATATCCGGTTATCAAAGTGTGAGGTGTTGAGGTCAAAAGGAAGTTTGAAAAAAAAAAAACACTTTAACACGTTTATCTCAAAATTATCATTTTGCAAATACTGCATTTCATAGTCATATGACGTTAAATTTTTATCCCGTCAAGGAAATAACATCTTAATATGTTCTCATGTGTATTTATGGTACGTACTTGCACTCGCTTAAGGTTCCGTATTCAAAGGATAAAAATGGAACCCTATTAAGCCTCTACTATCATTCCGTCTATTACAGAACTATCTCCAACTCTTGAACCGTCATAGATAGACATTTGATTTCTTTTTACAGTGTGTATTACTACGACTGCGGTAATAACCTAAAACCTAGTAATGAAAAATTAAAAATGCCAGACACTTTAAAATTTCACAATGCACATGTTCTACGTTTGCTATATTACCAATTAGTAAAAATAAAAAAATATAATAAAAATATCGGTGTACAATTAAAGTTTTCTATCGTGGATCCCTCTGTGTGCAAGTTCGACTTGAACTTGGCCATTTTTTATTGACATTTTTCAAACATATGGCGAGCTACTGGTCCGACTAAATTTGAAACAGGAAATAGTATTGCTTTGTCATCATTACGTTATTTTTTTAAGTTCACAATAAACTTCACGCTTAAAATAATAAATTTAAGTATCTGCATAATTGTATAAACCACAAATATACAGGGATTTGTTAACCTTAACAGGAGTAAAATTTAATTACACTAATACATAAAACTTAATACTAATTAAGTCTTAATAATTAATTAATACATTGATGATTAAAACAAAATTGAGCAATAAAGATAGTCCCCAACCCCTGTTATAAAGACAGTTCCGAAGTCACGTACCTATCGTATGTCCTTTCAGTATATACGCCAAGGACAATTACGCCTTCAAAGTTACCTTGACCTGACCTAGAATAAGAACAATAAAAACATTTTAGCCGAAATTGGTGTGAATAATGTTCTACACATGAGGCAACTTAGATAACTATATACAAATAGGTGAGGATTTAGGTACCTATCTAATGTAGTTGTATGTAATGTAAGTGTATTCGTGTAATACTTTTCGCATTTACTGTTCTTTGATTAGAGTTCTGATAATGAAATAACATCAGTAAATAAAATTGACAAATTATTTTCATGTAACACTACGTAATAGTTTAGGTAAAAGTAAATTAAAGTAAATTAAAAGTTAAAACTGTTCTCATTTTGTACTTTACATTTTACGTGTAGTATAATAAAATTTCTCCTTAATCCAGCCAATCACAACTAGCTGTATTTCCTAGTTAAACACAAGAAAACGTACTGGGTTAATATGTTACGGCCGTGTTTATTAGTAAAAGACCATAACATTTACATCACTTTCATAGATGATTTAAATATATAACTAGCACAGATTTTTAAGAGTAAAAGTGGATATGGTAACAATTATTAGAAGGTGGTAGAACGTATGTATATAGTTCGACCAGGGAGGTACCTCCATCACACCTATTTTTAGCGTGAAGCGGTTTTGCGTTTCGGTGGAAGGGTGTGGTTGCCGGCTCACTTTTATAAGAGGCAACCATCTTAGTCCTCGGGAGTAGCAACGCATCTGTGATTGACTTCATAATTTGCCTAACCTAGTTTGGAATTTGATTTCTCACTTGCTAGGTTTTAACCTTAGAAATGTGCTAGTATATTTTCGATGTGATGTTCTGATTTTTTAAAATTAATTATAACTTGGCGAAGCTAAACATCGTGACGAAATCTACACGCCTGAGACTTCTTTGAAAAACTTTGTGGTCATCCAATCAAAACTTACACCCTTCACTCTCTCACTCTAAGAGAATACCCATGTTCAGCATGTTAACATCGACCGAAATACAAAATGAATAAGATTAACCTCGCTTCGACGAATTAGTGTTCTAACCGAAACAACACAAGCATTTGATTAATGAATCACCCGAAAATCACATGGTACACTCTCTTTGCGTATTCAATTTATAGTGGACCAGATGCAAAAAAATTCCAAGGAACTACATATGTTATATGAACCCTAATGTGGCTTAGTATTTTTCAAACAGACGTAAAACTTTTCTACAATGGCGACAATGCATTGCCTTGCAAAATCAAATTAAGGAAGTATATATTTTATAAATAATATAAGCATCCATAACTTTATAATGTCGTGGATTTGTAACAATGTTTTTTAACCTTCATTATCAGGTCGTGCCTAGATAAACACGCAATGTACTAAAGAATAATCCAAGATAAAAGCATTTTAAATATATACTGCGACATAAACAGTAGTGCGAACAGCGAAGCGTACCTACCAATTAGATAGGTGCCTACCTGAATGACCGTCAGAAATCCCATACCTATCACCAGTTAACCGCTCGTCTTTCGCGCAGGAGAGGTCGGATAATATTACTTCAAGGTCTGCTTGACGGGCTGACCTCGGCATATCGGTCGCGGAGGACAGACGGTCGCAAATATTTGCGCGCGGTAAAGGCGCACGCGGGAGCCGGAGCGGGGGGCGGGAGGAACAGGTGACCTTGCCGCGTCTGCCGTGCAACCTTGATCTTGAGACGACCGCGCGCCCGCCCTCGCGGCGACGCAAACAAACGACACCTATCGCTCCGGTCGCTAACTACACCATTGTAATGGATCATTTATTACTCACTCGTGTCTCGTAACGATTCATACGTATAGGAACTCACCCGGCTTTAAGACAATTTATTATATTTGCGCGCAACAAATACGATTACAATCAATCAATCTGTTTTATGATAAATAATTGCGATACACGTTTATTTTTAACGGACGTAACGAATTAAAGTCAGGCTGATTTTTTTTATTAACAGCTCAAATTTTCAGGTCGTCTTGGTCTCTACGTATTTTTCATAACAACATTAATATTCTAAAATCTGTAATAGTTGACATTAGAGATTTTAGAATATTAATAATAAATGATTTATTATACACTTGTGTAATGAAATATTTAAGTAAAATTAGAAACTAAAACTCATATATGCTTAGTTCATTTATGAGTCTTTAATTTGTATATGTGTAATGTAATTCTTAAGACGAGAGTTTGTGAAAATTGTTAATAAGTTAAGTATTATTAATTAATACAACACTGAAATACGAGTTTAATTTAAATAATTGCGCTCATATTTTATAGTCAATCTGAACGTAACCGTATTCCTCCAATAATGAAGAAAATATAAGTCACATATTAAAATGAGAAGCAGATGATTTTGGAAATCATGCAGTCACTTAGACTTATATACTACTTAGAGTAGTGAGATAAGCGTACTAATAATTAATTTATTAGACATAATTATAACTAATTATAATTAAATCCATATTTACTTCCAATACCTAAACAGCTTAGACTGACATATTTGAAGTAGGTATAATATGGACACAGGAACTCTTTAGCAGCCTAAATGTCGTACGAGTAGTGTTACCAGATAATTATTTGATAAAGGAGGGCAGATAGGTCTGAGAAGGAGGATTTTCTGTAAAAAAAGAAGGCACAAGTTAAAAAAAAATAATATTATTTACTTTATTATAATCACATTTAGCTGACCTGCCAATTTCTTCAAGAACTTCTTGATTTTGCAACAAATAATTATAAAAATCTTCATTTGTCATGTTTTTGAAGTTGTATTCAGTGAGAATTAAAGATTAAACTGACATACCATTAAGCCTGTTCCTTTTTGTGCTCCATTGAACAAATTAGGGTATATTGTTCAGTGCAAAAAGGGAACTTAAAGTAGGTAAGGGGATATGGGACGACAAATCGTGGAAATGGAGGACATTACCTTTTTTGGATACCATTTGGCAACCCTACGTATGAGTCGCATCACAACGGGTTGGCCTCAGTTTGAACTCAGTCTGTTCAAGTTCACGTCAAGGCCAGCCTTCTCAAAGAAGGTCGGCGAATACCTACTTAGTTATAACTAAGGTCGTATCACTCATGTTCAATGCTGATTGTAGACATCGTATATACTTATATCTTCTCTAAAAATGAATACATAATAGAATGTTCTTAACTGTTTAACAAACAAACCGTCACTTACCAAAATTATACTTTTTTCGGGTTATTAGAATACGTCCTAAGACAAATATATATTTTCTTTTTCGCAATATAATAATAATAACCCTTTATACACTGAGAGTATGTATAGGTACCTATAGTACCTATGGTACCTATTCTGGGAGTCCTATGAACAAACACAAAGACGAATACACAAACACCCAGACCCAGAAATCTAAATTCATCATTCAAATATCTGTCTAGCCAGATATCGAACCCAAATACGTGATAAACCGATACGATGACCGTTTCGCCAAACGGATTGGAAAATTTGATACACACACATACAATAAAAGGTTTTTTGAAAGGGCACATAAGTATGGAAATTTCGAAAATGTCGAAAAATTGCCATATATACCGAAAATAATTTAAAAATACTGAAAAAAATCTATTTTGGTAACCTTTACATATATATTTTTAATAGGTCAAAACAAATCGAGTATATCTTTCCTGAACAATTACCGCGTCGCCTCATACGATATTCTATATCTATTATTACGTTTTAAACGATAAAAAAATATTTTCTTCTATTTTTCCTAAAAAAAAAACTTGCCAAAATTAGCGTGCCCCCAAAAAAGGAGCGACAAAACAGACCTGCAAACAATGTTTTAAAATCATTATCTAATTCCTCAAATTTTATTTGAAACGATCAACATTATATACATACGTGCATTACATACAAATAATTTATTATATATATTTTTTGTCCATGGACTTAATACCCTTTATTTGATACCCATATTAGGGTGGGTTATAAGTACAAAAGTATGTAATCCGCCATCTTGTTGCGGCGGCCATTTTGGATCAACAACGATATTGATTATTTTTAATTGCATTGTCATCAGAACTAAAAGTGTTTTTCAAATGTCAACTCGATAGGACACTGAAAAGTGGGTTAAATTCAGCTTGCTAAATTTGACCTAAACGTACTTATTTACCTACATACAAACATTTCAACGTAAACAAATTAATATAAAAAAATATTTTTAAAAACAAGGTTTTATTTCAGTGCACTGAAAAGAATAAAAATAAACTTTGTAGTCAACAAACCCATCATTCTGTTTATACATTTTATATCATATAAAAACTTGTTGCGACGTTTTCAGATTAGATTGATCAAAATCTAGGTCTTCGATTTCCAGATTTAATCTCGCGACAACAAAACCTACTACAACTACCAGAACTATATACTAATTACTACGTTTTTTTTTCAAATTCTTTATTCTCGACGACTGAGATCGTACTACGAAGTAACTGCGACTACTAGTACATACTACTACTATACTACTATGACTAGGTACTACTTAGGAGTAATACTAGTGTATTAATTTTTCAGTAACTCAGCGGTCCCCTGATGTGACGATGGTTACATCAAAATATAAATGTTGCTAAAATTGACTAGTTTTAAAGAGTCGGTTATTTAACTTTTAGTTTAAGTTTAAATCTATAATTATCGCTGCTTATATATTGATGTGTATAAAATATAAACTTTTTTAAGTTAGTTACATACAACAATTATTATTATTTTGTTAAAGATTAACACCTAACGCAATGCTCTTCAGCTATCGAAGGTCGACAGGCAAAGAATGCCATCAGGTATGATGTTTGCACTATTGTAAGTTTTATTTTATTATAGAGAGGTGCGATGAATAAATAAAATAATACAAACATATAAAAACCAAATAAAGATCTAAAATCGAGGGAATTCTAAAAAAATTACGTAAACCATAAAGGAAACTTATTTTGGAATCGGAGCCGTACCAATATCATGCCCCCGAATATTGAAAATCAAATTAACGGTGCAGCTGGCGTCTTTTATAGTAATAAATTAATCACTTGTTTACGGTTGGTAGTAATGTAAAATGTACATTTATAAATGCAAGATTTATGCTGAAGGTCAGGCGGGTGCGTGTGGAACAGTTACCGACACGTGGACGCCGCAGCCTTGTGATAAGAGTCCGTTCATAGCGAACGCTGACGCAGCGCCCGCGCATTTCTCCCACGAACCGTCCCCGCGCCGCGCTACCCGTGCCGAGCACTGCCGATCGCCGGCCGAAGCCTCTTCACACATACTATAACCACATATATCCAACCCATTATAGTCCCACAGCTGGGCACGGGTCTTCTCTCAGATTGAGAGTTTCAGGCAATAGTCCGCTGTGCTGGCCATGTCCGAATCGGTAGACTTCTCTCAACTTTGAGAACATTTTCTTGAGAACTCACAGGTGAAGGTTTCCTCACGATGTTTTTCCTCACCGTAAATCAGTGATAATTACACCACATAACTAATAACCATCGACTTGTCGCCACAATTGATTGTCGCCACGCAATGGTTATGTTTATATGATATCGCTGCACCTCCTTGTTGCTGCGTTGTTGCGGTTGTAATAATTACAAAAACGTGTCTGCGATTGAGTGGTCAGCCACTTTCAAGGTGGTAGAACTCTTTGTGGTTCGACTCCGGAAGCACCACCGCCACACCTATTTCTGCTTAATAATAGCAGTGTTATGCTCTGCTGAGTTATATGTAAGCAGTATCTCTCACACTTTTGAATCAGACGGTAAAATGGGTTTCGTGTGAATAAAGCTATGCATTTTCATACAAAATTTCATTTAGCAACGTTGTCGTTGATGCGAGATTGTGGTACGTGTGAATAGGATCTTACGCCACGAGTGCGGCCCTCTGCCGCAATCGCAATAAAATTTACACGTGCTACGCGGATACGTGTGTAGACGTGTACGTGTTACAAAGTCATTTTACCATATAAAATCAAGTCAGTTTATAGAGCTCTGATAACGCCGCAAATAAACTAGATGCTAATTAAAGTGAAACATATACGCAGTATAGTGTGAACTATACAAATAGTTTAAAAATGAACGAACGAACGGATACAACATTCTGTTGTATCCGGACCGGAATTCAACTCCATATATTTTACGATAGCGGTCTAAAGTCCCCAAGTAAGGGGCGAATTGTTTTTTCCACTTATGAAGGAGAGTTCACAGCTACGAATGCACAACTATACAATACTATTTAACCATTTTAACCGGATAAGCAAAAAAATAAGTGAATTTGTAATATGTTGAGTTTTGGATTTACAGATATCTAATGCTGCAGAAGTTAAGCCTATTTAAGTAAAATAGTTTTTTTGCTGTTGGAATTTTCTTAAATTGAAGTGTTCTGTAGCTACTACTAACAACTAAGATTGTAATGTTCAACTCCTAAATTTTAAAAATGTAGACTTGTAGAAGTAATACACGTCTAAACTATTATTATTTAGATACTACACGCATTCCTAGATTATTATTATTTATTTATACATTTACAGCTAAACAAACATAACAGATAAAAATCTAATGCGCTTATTTAGCAGACAATTATATTAATACAACAATTGACTGTACGTACTCACGGGCTGTTCTGCGAAATACAGCAGGTCAACATATTTTGATAGATTACAACAACGAATCTATGTTCTACAAGTATAAAATATAAGCGCCGACTTCAGAACTATGTACTGTGTATGTAAGAAACCAACATATATTTAAATTATTTTTTTTGCTTTTTTGTACCATAGAAATCGGTTTCTATTTTTTGTTAATTATTTTTTCACGCTTTTTAGTGATGATGAACTTATATTTGTATTAATATAATGTCACAAATTCTACTTTTTTAAATATAAATTTACACGAAAGCCTATATTGAAATATAAATACAAACGTAAATTCAACTTTCATCATAAATGTAAAATTTTGTCCTAAGCCATGACAAACAAAAGTTTAATAAATTATATAGAGGTAAATAAAAGTTGGGTCTGTGAACTGAGTGCACCCACTCGCTTAGTTTTACGTGGTCCTTTATATATATTCCAACCTAACCTAAGTTAAATCATCTAATATAAATCACTACAACTCTACCTAATCCTAAATCATAAATTAGGCTTGCAGTATCCTGCTTCATCAGGTTTGAAGAGTTGAAGGTCAAAATTTTCATCTTATATCTTTGCATAGTAGTCTTACTGCATATCCAATCTTAAAGCACCAAAAGGCCAACTTCTACAGGGTGGTCAAAAAGTCGTGGATCAAACGCAACTAGGGGTTAGATGGGGTCATCAGCAGCAAAAAATTGTTCTACGGGAGGTCCTTAAGCTCAACGCCTGC
>MOOZ01000339.1:328215-359239 GCA_002930495.1 Cecropterus lyciades
AAAATTATCACCGCGTCCCATAGATCTTTTAGCGTCCCAGAAATAGATTTAAACTCGTTAAAAAGTGGATTTTGTCGACCACGTGTCTTTGTCGAACTTTTCCTGATGTGATCATGTAAGACCTAATTAATGTATATAAAAATAATTATTACATACTATCTTTCATTACATGTTACGAGTATTTTCCGCGGCTCCGTCCGCTTAGGTACTATAGATATACTACGATCAATCTCCAACCAAATCCAATCAGTTGTTTTGTGTAAAAAGTCACAAATACGCATACATCACAAACTTTAAAGATAAAGCAAAGTTCCTTTTTAATTTAGGTGTTATTAAAGATTATACAACTAATATACTGCTTATAAATATATTATGTAATAGGAAATGCTACTGAGAATAGTTGCACATGTGAATCAAAAAAGCGTATTTCAGGCTACACATAAAATATTGATTATTTTCAATATCTATCCCTTTCAATATAAGTGCTTTCAGTTCTCGAAAATCCTCATACTTAACTCATCTAAATTGAGAGCCAGTATCTCGATTATTGTTTTACAGCAAGCTTTATTAGTAAAACCAACATTAACGTAATAAATATATCAGTAACAACAAAAGTCTAACGGAAATATTTTCTACTAGTCCTCAATTATCTAAGGATCGGTCACCATCCGTCTAGCTTTACCATAGATATATCACTACAAAGCTTCCTTTGTTAAGAATTAACAAAAGAAGCTCAAGCTATGGCTACGAAAGCTTTCAGTGAATTGATTAATATAAAAAACAAAAATGATTGAATAAGTTAATTAACTATTTAACAAAATAGGTATATTAACCAATAAAATATTTTTAACTGACATCTGGTGATATATTATTACTACAATTATGGGCAGAAGTAAAAATTTAACTATTTAAAGATTGGGTTACTTACTATAATGTCTTCGAAATACAAATTGACAAAGTGACGACCCGCGTGGCGAAGCAGTCACCATACCGGTCTGACACGCAGTGGGTCCCGGGTTCGATCCCCGGCCAGACAGAAATCTGAATGATGAGTTTAGATTTCTGTTCTGGGTCTGGGTGTTTGTGTTTTCGTCTTTGTGTGTCCATGGCACCCACGACACAGGAGAAAATCCTAGTGGTGCTGTGTAGAAAGCGTGTTTTTTTATATAGATTAAATTTGGTGCTACCAATGAAACCTAGAATTAAAAGTTATAGTCGCTTACACTAAAATTGTAACTGTAGCAACTAATAATAAATTAACTCCATTGTAATATACATCTTGCTTATTTCTGTACTGTAAACAAAGTATAAAATTTACGACGAACTATATACGTAGTCTAGCTCAACGAACATGCAAATTAAAAAAATATTTCAACTACGTTCGTTACATTCAACGAACTGCTCTCCTTTTGCCCCGGTAAACTTTAAATCCGTATTGAAAAGCTCAAAAGCTGCAAAAGCAGCGTTTATGAAGCGGGCGGCGTGCGGCGAGGCGGTGTCAAGCGATGTCGCTGAACCCGCGCAAGTCAAGGGCCTCGGTCGACGACCGCCCGCGGCCCGCGTTTTGCCCGCATATACAAACGGACACTGCAATGTGTCTAACTGCGTATAACTGACACCTTTATGCTGTTTACCGATACCATTAGAGCAGGTGTGCTTCATTATATTGCTACGATAAAAATGTTGGAAGTCAAACGTTGTAGGTTACGATTTTATCATAAGATAAATTGCGATATACGATAAACGTTAACGTTTTTGTAATATTTGCATTCTTTATTTGAACGTATTGATAATGATATATAAGAACACGTCTCACCGCTAGGCATGAGTTTCTTTCCTCGTATTTATATAAGTTAACCATAAATAGAGATACCTACTTCAAAAGGTAATAGAGTTCCCTGGCTTCAATTGCGGAAGCAACATTTATTTTACACTCTTAAAATAGGCCTGTTATCTTGTAATTTGACGGCTTAGAGTAAGGCGTAATTATGAGGCATGTGAAGTATGAAAATTTGTCCTTAGGGTAGCGACTTATCTTAAATTGACTTATCTTAAATAGGCTTGCTTAATCAATTGTACAATTAGGAATAATAATTTCAGCCTTCAAGTACGTAATACCCTAAATAGGGTATAAGACGGCAGCAATATTATTTTACCGTTATTCCATTGCAAGTTTATGAGTTTTATTTTTAAGTTAACTTTTGGAATGTTTGTAAGCTAAAGATAATTTCAGATAATAATAAGAATACCTAATAATAACTCACAAATCTTATTATGTAAATATTCTATTTCTAGTTTCGATATATCCAAAAATAAAATAACTTCCAAGGAACCTTCTAGTAAAAAATATGTTACGAGTTCACTATAGAGTGTAGTGTAGAGCATAAGCAGCAGGTTGCCGGTCATCGAACCGCAGCACGCAACGCGTCATGCCACTCGAGTGACTCGAGAACCTGTGGCGCTACACATTCATTAAGACGTAACATACTTCTCAATTAAACGCTAACTTTAATGTCCGCCTTCTAATGCACCCAGTTTTTCCACTCTAAATCCAGTAGTGAAGTAGGCGATTTGTTTAAATTACGTATGCAGCTTTATAATTAAGATGAAAAAAAATAATGTGAGTGTCTGAGATATTTTTAGACGTTAGCTTTGGTTTTAATTTAAATGTAATGTAAACATTTAGCAAAATGTACGGTATCCAGATATTAATCCTGAAATTGTTACTCTACATATGTATTAATTCACATAATATGATGTAAAATATATTGCCAAATCTATCTCACGATTGTTTTTCATACAAGCTACTCCTGAAGGTGAAATTTCTTTAAGAGTAGCTTGCATAAGAAGAGGCACGAAAGTTCAGAAATTCCACTCACTATCCGGAAAAATGAAGGTTCTTTTACTTCTCCAATCAAACTGTAACTGATAATCACGCTAGATTTTCAGGAAATATTAATGAAATACTTCAGGACAAAAATAAACGGAATAGAAATATTAACATTCATTTTATGAAGATATTTATAATAGAAAAAGAGCACAGTACGTGATAAGACTAAGTAAGGAACCACAGTAACATTATTCTAACTATGATGTGATCTAACTTTGGGAGTAGTTTGCAGTTAAATTGGTTTTAAGTATTAACTCAGAAATCTATAATTATTAAATAAAACATTACATTTTTGTTTGTTATATCTGTAAAAATTATAATAAAATGTCTAGCAAAATATATATAAAAGAATATATTTATTGTACCTTAAATAGTACCTTAAATTATCTATCGTTTATTTTATTTTGGAATCTGTATTTTGGGGTAAAGATGTTTGTATTGCTCCGAAAATCAATTTTTATATTCGTTCGTATACAAACATCTATGTATATACGTGAAACAAAAACCTTGGACCCCTTTTTACAAAAATTGCGCGGACGGAGGAGTATGAAATTTGGCATACGTATCCTTTATATGTAAGAGAAGTGCAGCAAGCTAATATTTTTTATTACAATAATAATGCTTATAAAGTACATTAAATCAATAAATAAAACATTACACACACTATCATGCATTTGACACACACAAACACACGTATTTGTTACAAGCTAACTTTGTTGCTGATATTGTCATATGTCAGATGTGTATGTCAAATAACACGTTATTGTTTTGCAGCATATGCAGCTCACTCAATTAAATCTCATTTACCTATAATGACATTTAAAAAAATATTTTAAATTTAATGTACAGAGGAAAACATATATAAAAACTTTGTAGTAGAAAAAATATATTTGGGTTTAATTACGGTCGAATTTCGACCGCTGCGAAAAGCAACTAGTATTTATAAAATGGTTATCTTAATGGCCTGGTATTTGTTTCTATAAAAATGCCCCTTAACATTGCCAAAATAAACAATTAAAAAACTCTTGAATAGGTACCAATAATTTTCCGTTTATTTTAATATAATGCCCATAAAACGTTTTTTAAGTTTACTTAGTAATTTAATTATAGCAGCACTAACAAATTAATTAACATTTAAATACGATGAGCTTAAATCTAATCGTTTTAAAAAGTTTTTATAAAGAAATCGCAAAATCTCTACTATTTGTATTTCTCTATTTGGTTAATTAACTTAACTACTAATAAGCCTTTATAACGAATTTGAAGAAAAGTGTTTTCAATCGTATACTTGCCTTGTATTACGCAAGAATTCTATCAAAATATAAATTTATTTTATTATAATTAGAAAGCATTGTAAACTGAAGGTACCGTCTTAATATTTATTTGTGTGTCAATCACGTTTGTTACTTTTTCAATTACATTTCAAAAGGTAAATCTTATTTGCATTAGGTATAAATGAAAACTGACTCAAACAAAACTTGAACTTTGCCGTACAATAGTTAGTGTTGATATTTATTTTCGACGACGATATTCGAATAAAGCGAGCAGGGTTATTTGGATACGACCTCTGAAAGACATATTGATACATTAACAGTGTGACGAGAGGACAATGTAAACGCTCATCAGTCGTTTTTCACGAGTTTTATTATTCAACCGTGATCTTAAAATGTCTCCGAGTCATTCGTATCAAGAACAACGTCACCTATTTAAGAATACATTTCGGCTAACGACCGGCGAAAGGTTAATGGGCGGCGTTCACGTGCGACTAACTGTCGTCTTGATGGGATAGAAAACTTGTTTGCCACAATTTTTTCGAAAGGAACAGATAGCTGTTGGCCCTATAGGTATTTAAAACTTCATCGGGTGAAATGACTAAGTTAAACTTTGAAAAAAATAAAGATGTAACAAAGAGATAGAGTATTTTAAAATTTTAAATCCCTGCTGAATACAGTAAGCTTAAGCATAAAAGGACCTGTACGACGTGTGTACGATCTAAGGGTGACAACAAGTCATAAATCTCGGCTAAGGGCATCGTTGTAGTGAAGGGGAATCGGATAGTATCGCTATGTTTTGCAATTTACCGTTTTGCAATTTACTTGCCCCTGAACGTGGTCACTCACCCGCTCCACGCCACTAAATTCCCAATCTTTATTGAGCGGGGGCGGCCACCTGTCCACCAGATTTGTGTGATGTTCCCTCAAAAAGACAATCTATCTGCAATTCGAAGAGTCAAATTACTAACCGTAATGTCCCGAAAATAAGCTCAAAAATAGGCTTGACGCTGTATTTGACCTCGCTCAAAATCAAGAAACTTGCGTGTACCTTGTGTGTATTACTCTGTAGCGAGGCGCTCATTATAAAAAAAAAAAAGTAAAGTAAAGTTCGTGACATGTGTAAACTTTTTTATTTTTTTAAGAACTAGGTAGATAATTACTTATCGACACATTTTTAGGCGGCTTCAGATAGAGGCACGCATATATTCTACAAGCATTAGATAGCCACCTCTTGGTGACCGAACGATTTTTACCATGAAAATGATTGTATTTTGATATCAGTGTTAATTTATATAAAAAATGCCCAACTCAGTCTACATGGCCTAAACTTCAATTATACAGTCTTACCCTAACTAATCTTACAGATCCTATAAATATATCTCATTGAACAGAATTCTATATGTATTTGATTTAAGTGTTTGCCGAATAAACTTAAAACAGACGAACAATAACACATGAGGTACCTTCTCTAAATTATTCTTATCAAAACATATATAAGTAGGTAGATACCTATGTATATTGAGAGTAAATCATTTATTGGGAAAAAAGAAGGAATTATAACTATTCTTAAATAATTCTGAGTGCGGGATACAATAAACATTTCCCGAGGAAAAATAATTCTGTGACTGAGTGGTAGGTATACCTATTTTTTCGTTTCCCTTTACGAGAAAAAGAAATTAGAGACGCTTTTAGATATAACTCATATAAACACATTGATTTGTAGTACTTAATATGTTTGTAATATTTAAGCAATTTTAAATGTCAAAAATTTATTTTGCCACCAGGTGCCACCATCTCAGTTCCTCCGCCAAGTCGAGCAAAAGAAGGCCGTACCATCCTTCTCCAATTATAGTAGTCTTGGATACACATCGGGGTTTTACAGCCAAAGCCCTTCTAACCTTCACATAACGTTTATTTTAAAATATGGTGAATATTTTCTTTTCAAGTTACTAGGTAGTTATTTACTTAAACGCGAGGCATCCCTTGGAACTACATTCTAGTTTTAAATTCAAATCTCATTATTGCCTTCTTTTTCTCTTCTAGAATACATTGCTCGCACGTAATAAAAAACCAAATACTGTTTTTCAAATATGCATCAATAAAAATACGTGAGTATTTATAGTACTTATTAAAATAACGAAATTATGACGCAAGAAAGCTGCCTCATTTCATTAGTCGTATAGCGTCCCATTTTATTTCGCTAAGCGCTTAACCGCTCTAATGCTAAGTGTCGACATAATACAGATACCTATCGAGTGTACTATAGGCACTCCAACGGAATATAGGTCCTGGAATGGAAGAGTACCGGGGGAGGCGCGTGCGGCGTAGTTAAGTGGAATGGCACCCGCGACCTTGCGATGGCGAGGTCACACCGCCCGCCACCCCGCGCCCTTCGTCAGCTACCTGCTCGCGGACGTCACTCCAAACCGCCATGCTCACATACCTACAGTAACAATAACTCCAGTGCCATGCCTAATTCTGTAATTCAAGGCCATATTTATACGGCTACTGTCAAAGCCAAATGAACAATATTTTTTTCATAGCAATATACTTATGTGCGTCAACTTGCTAGCGTCTTTTTATAGGAACCATATTGATTTGTCGAATGGTACAAAACAATATGGTTCTTTTCTAATGTCACTGAATCTTCTTTTCTATGTGCTTTCTTTCTATGTGTTTTCTTTCTATGTGCATATCTATTTTAGTCATTATTTATGAATAGATACATTTCTGTGATTCATATTTGAATAAATAAATAATTATACCTGAACCCTAATAACAAATACAATTCTGACGGTACCTTAGGTGAGACACCAGATCTTCTATCTATTTTGTCTCATCGATATTTTCTTTAATTTAAATAACGATATACATATTTTCATTGACTAATTTTACTTATATTCACATTCTTAAAACTATTTCAATAAAAAGTAAACAATATTAAGCGACTTTATGCAACTTCAATGCAACAAACTGCATCATTTACACAAAGGATAAATTAAATTCATAGGTAGGTAGGATTATAAAAATATCTAAATAAGATAGACGCCAAATTTCAACCAAACCACGTAAATTGTAATCGTCAATTCCCCTTTTTAAATTATTTCGCTTGCGACGACTACTCTTAGACACAACTGATGATCGAGATCAACCACAACAACACATCAGCATACCAGCCTGTATCACGGAGCTCATGAAGAACTCACAAAGAGCTTAAGAAATATTCACGTGGCACTTTGAAATAATATTGGGCAAACCACACAGTGACTCAAATTTTCTTAAAAGCGCTAATGCGATTTCAATTTTTCAGGGGCTCCATGTCGATCTTCATATAATAAGCAACGTATTTGTATCAGTACAGCGTACTTCTACTTACTCGCTGTCCGAGTTCTATTAAACAATTCGATGATAGAAGAATATTTACGTACCTATTTTTCTCCGACTGCGTCAGAAGGAGGCTACCCTCCTTCTGACGCAGTCGTATAAATATGTTTTTCAAGCGTATGTATATTATATATGGAGCCGTATAAATATGTTTTTCGAGCGTATGTATGTTTGTATGTATGTCCAATTATTTGGCACGTGCTACAGCCCAAATGGCTTGACGGATTATGACATATGACATATCATTAGAATCGTCTAATTTTGCAGAGTGACATAGACTATATAATTTAAAAAATGGCGCCTGTAGATAGGACAAAAAGGAAAAGGGACGACTTTTTATTATCATATCTATATGGGTATTCAATGAAAGCTAGTAGATAAATAGACCATTCTAAAAATATACATATTATAACACTTTTATGTTACTACTTTGACAACAACTTACAAACAAAAGGTTAAATTAAACATATTACATTACAAAAATTAAAAAAACCCGTAAATAATTTCAGTTTTAACTGTCGGGTTTTTAATTTTTATAATACTTTCTCGTTTCAATAAACACTTTCACAGATTAGGCTCCTTACGGATACCTCGTATGAGGCATATTTGATGTACGTTACCTTTACCATACATAAGTAATGAAATTCGTCAATATGGACGATTTGCAAACCGCCTAATTTAACCCATATTGAGTTGCTGCCGCGTCAACACAAAAAGTGTATGAAGATTTGCATTATCATAAAACCAACGTTATCCAGACAAATTCAAAACTCCCCGAGATGCAGTTACCTTTCTTAGGTACCATATTTTTATGATTTCCTGCTATTATTGGCCCTCATATATCATAGTAGTTAATAACCACTTAGAGATAGAGATTAGAAATAATATAAAATGTGTAATTTAGATGTCTGAACAACCCGGAAACGACCAGGTCGAAGAGATATAGAAATTGAACTTAGATTGTCTGCTCAGCCGAAAATCGAACCCGGATCGCAGCCTAACATGGTGCTGACTGCTAACAGGTATCACTCCGATAGGTTATCGGTGCGGCGAGTGCGGCAGGCGGAGCGTTTGGCCTTGGCCGTGATCGCGCGCTCGATATAGCGCACCCGCCGCGCCCGCCGCCCACATCGCCCACACCACCATTGGTACGACTTATGATGCTCTCTGGCTATTTCTGTGTTGATAAAACGTTACCGATTTTATTCGCAAAGGTGACTCCATTGACGCACTAGCTTTCGTAGAGTATGACTAGGTAGGTTCAGCCAATCAAGTTCAATTGTTTAAGTAACAAGCTTACCGTTCGAGATTGTACTAGTTGAACTCTCATTTAAAAAGTTCGGGAAGAACCATTGTATGTAGTTGGACCGGGAAGATCTTTCGTTAATGTGACTGTGTGGCTGACTTCACAATTATGAGGTAACCATCATAATCGTCAGGAATGGCAACGCACCTGTTAGCTTCCAATAGGCCTTTTGTATATGGCAATGGTTACAGAAGACAATGGGTGGCAGTAACCGCTTACCATCAGGTGGACTGACTGTATACAACTTCAATGATATATAAAAAAACTCATTTAAATCATTACGTTCGTAATTCAAAATCGTTCTAATAGAGGAATATCTCATAATTTAAACGAACCCTGTCGAATGTATTTTTATTGAAATTTGATGATGGTACCTAACTACCTCAAAACATATAAAACATTTACCTATAACAGAACTTCACTGAACTCACAGATAACTGTACCAAAAATTCGTCTTTACGGCAATAAAGGTTCAAGGAATAAGGAAATATCCTTACGAAGAATTGTCTATACATATAAATAAAGCATTCAGCGCAGGGAAAAAATGCCTCGTTCTACGAGCTGACAAAATAATATGCAAATATTTGCTAAAATAATCTAAATATCCATATTTAAACTGATACATCATTTTAAATTGAAACTGAACTTTGAGCTGACTTATGAAAATGAAGTAGCTAACTTGCATGCAGTCCATCTGAAGATAAATGGAAAAGTGCTAGACGAAGTCTATCTACTATATCTATTAAATGGCGCTGCCCATGAGTTGCACCCTTGGAACGGTCACAGTAAATTCTATTGAATTTACTATCCGCCGATTTACTTAAAAGACTTACTAAAAAACTGATAAGACCGCCAGAAAGCAGGAGTGGCAACACATCTATCTGCTTTCAGGTTGTTCTGTTTGTATTCATTGATTGCAGGGTTCATGGATGGCAGTGACCTGGTGGTAACATCTGGTGGTAGTAGCAAACGTAACGTATACGTTACGTTT
Source organism: Cecropterus lyciades (assembly GCA_002930495.1). NCBI lineage: Eukaryota > Metazoa > Arthropoda > Insecta > Lepidoptera > Hesperiidae > Cecropterus > Cecropterus lyciades. The sequence continues at coordinate 338,061 of MOOZ01000339.1, forward strand.
AGTTAGTATAGTTACGTTTGCTACTTCAGTCTTATGGAAAACAAACTACTTCTTTCAATCCAATTCTTTTAGTGTAATAGTAATGGCACAAAGTAACCCTCAAATAATCTGCTAAAATCAAAATACCGCTGCTAAAATTACAATAAAAATAGAATTGGAAATTAGGTAGCTAAATACCTAATGATTATTATTGTGTTTGGGACAAAGACTTGATATATTTTAGTAGGCAGACGGCGTAGTTGGAGCGAATCAGAATAAGACACCAAGGTCGCGGGGCGAAGTGATATCATTTATGGCGCGGCTGTCCCTGAACTCGGGCGGCGAAGCGCTGACGCACACGAACTCAAATACCGCCGACCCTGAACCCGCTTGGAAAATTGTTACTTTTATAATAAGACCCCAAGACATTATATATGTCTAGATACCTTGTCATTATTAGACTAAAACATTTTTAGATGCTTATATGCGTAACCGACGAATACCAAATGCTTTATTCTATGTTCTTAAATTATATATTTCTAGCCTCCACACATACAAACATATATAGGAAATTCTATGAACGGACGAAACCTTGCGTTTATTGGTAGTCATAAAATATTTATTCATTAATATGAATAAATATTGTGTCTCCTGTTGTGAAATATTTTTTACCATCCTTCTTATTTGTACATTTTGTTAACGACTAAGTATTATTAAATTATTAAAATGCCATAAAATAAGAAGTATCTCAAATCATGGAATCGAAAAAAATAAAGTAAAACGATAGTTTGAAAAATTTAATATTTATAATAAAGTACACAACAATACGCTAAAACTATTTAGCTTTGGCGCCCTTCTTTTTAGATCCTTTGTTTTGCCTTACTTTGTTGGGCTTGCTCTTTTTACCGCGACCCTTTGTTTTTTCCTTTGCCTTCTGTGCTCTCAGGTCTTTCTTCATACGCGGGTCCACCACCTTGTAATGTCCCTTGACTCCGGCAGGTCGTTTTATACGTTTAGCACTTGTATGCTTCTTGGCTACCACATACGTAACTTTCTTTTTACCATCAGTTTGGGCTTTTTTGTACAGCTGTCTTACTTGCTGCGCCTTCTCTCTCTCCGACATGTCAGCGTTTTCCATAACGGCTTCAACTTTCTTCTTCGCGCGTTCCATTTTCTTGATCATGCGTTTCTTCTTCCTAGCCTTAGCTTCTACTACTTTCTTTATCGGTCGTGCATTAATTTCCTGAAGCCTATTCTTGTACTCATCAGTATATTTCTGTAAGAAAATACACAGTAGCATTTTAATCATCATTATAAGTATATTTGACTATAGTGTAAGTTCCCCTGTTAATCAAATGTGGTTTACAAGCATAGAAATTCCAATTGTATACTTATATTTACTTACTTCTGGAACCACCACTTCTTTTTTCATATGTTTATTTTCATCCTCCACAAACCAATCTGGCAGGTTTTTATCATTAAAAGCGTAACGATTCCAAGCGTCATCTATCAAATCTCTTTTAAACTTCTTTGATGTGGCTATCATTGTTCCTAATGCTAACGTCTCGGCGTCCATTTTTATCGACTTCTTTAATCTTTTTAGTTCTGTAATAAATAAATTAAATCTGCATCAGAAAAACATATATGCATCTTAATTTTATACAACAATTATACATAACAATTGATTGATCAACACTACTTGATTGAACATGCTAATCTCAGGAACTACTGGTTCGAATAGTTTTTTTTTTGTTGAATAGTCTATTTATTGAGGAAGGCTATATCACGATATGTTTGTTTATTTGTTTTTCATTACGTAGAAGCGAGTGAAACCGTATCCGTAATCTTCGTAACCGTATCCGTATCCGTAATGGCTAGTATCATCTATTTATTGTAATATTGGGTACCATTTTCGTTTATATCCTTGTTATTTACGATATCTTTACCTGGGTCCTGAGATACCACTTCAAATCCGTCTTTTTTGCTCGTTTTAACGCCAGTGTTTCCCGCTGTGGGCGCAACAGTATCTTCAACGTCATAATCGCTGTCGGATGAATCGTCATCAGAATCGTCTAGATCGCTCTGCTTTCTTTTCATACCCATGTTTTTATTTTCAGTAGAATCATCTTCAGCACCTTTAACTACCTTACCTAAAATATAAATTAATATTTAAAAAAAAGTTGTATTTCAATTTCTGGAAATGTATTAAAATTATGAATAGTATATTTTTATAGAAGCGTATTCTAAAGTAACACCAAAAAGTATCAAAATACCATTTAAAACACAAAGTTGCTTAAATTCGTATATCACTACAAGGAAGAACTCAAAAAGAAAAATCCATCTGTATAGGGCATTTCAAATTAGCTTACTGAAATGGTGAGGTTGACAGCCCACACTTACAACAAAGAAAGTACACAAAATAAGGGACAACGACGAAATGGTGGTACGAGAAAATAACTGAATCCATAAAATAAATAATCAATGAATATGATCATTTACAGTGTAATATTTAGTATAAGTTATTATTTTCACACAAACCTTTTCCTCTGAACGTTTCGGCCAACTTATCTAAATCTACACCTTCATCATCTTCATCATCAATATCCTTAAAACTGTCCTTCTGGAACCATAGCTCAGCTTTCATTGAGCGTTTTGTTACTGGGTCAGTATTGTCCAGGTCCGTGAGCAGAGGGTTGTCTTTAGGGATAGTTGGTGCACTTTTTACCTTACTGTTCCTCAATGTATTTAATTTAGTTAATTTGTCGATTTTCTTAGATTCATTATCAGAATCGGAGAATGCTGAAATTAATTATATTGGTTATTAAATTTTGTCATGCAAGGTAAATTCCTTACATGGAATGGGTTAAAAGTAAATAAGTTATATCAGTAATATTTGCAATATGCACATTGAATATTTACTCATTCTTTTATAATCTCAAAAGTTTTTAGGGTTATTATAGATTAAAAACTTAGGAGATTCAATGTATCACATCCTGGAATATTCACTATAGTGAGCACTTTACTTTAACTTGGACTTTGACACTATTAATAGTTACAGTTTTAATGGCAATAACATTGGTACTGAGTGAATCATATAATTAAGTTCAGAAAAATAGGTACTTAGATAAATATAGATAGGCGCAAGTAGTGATTAAGTTGTACAGTAAATAGTAAAAAAAATCTTTAGCTTAAGAGAACTTACTCTTACTGAGCTATTTTAAAGCTATTCCCCAGTTTAATTTTGTTATTTACAACATATCATAAAAAACAGATAAATATTTATATAAAGTAAATATTTATAAGTTGCCTTAATAAAGTAATGTACATATTAGAATTTAATCATCACTTGCTTGGTGTCAATCAAAAAGGAATACAATGTGTGAAGACCTATGAAACATCTGTGAAAAAAGTTCTCACAAGTGTGTAGTCTACCAATTCACTGAGCCAGTGCAGTAGCGTACAGCCTAACCCATATTACTCTAAAAGGACACCATGCCCAGCAGTTAGACAAAAGAGAGACAAAAGAACTGACAATTTATATATGTTCAAATTAATTAATGATATCTGTTATCTTATAAGTAATAAATTATGAGCATGTTCATAATCATTTAACTGTTCTTACCTAATGATTCCTTGTCTTGTTCACCTTCAGAATCACTCTCCATTTCCAGTTCACTGTCGGAATCCTTATAGTACAAGCCTGATGAATCCAACTTTGTATTCTCCACATCATATTTCATATATTTTGGTTTTACTTTTATCTCATCATCAGATTCATCACTTTGATCAGCCACAATATCTGGTTGTTGATCAATAATTCTCTCTAGTTCCTTTAAATTCAAGAATAATAATTTTTAATCACCATCACAATCTAAATATGATTTGTGTAAATCTCTACTTTTCGTTGAATCTATATTCCAATGAAAACTAAGAGACGTACATAAAATCAATAATATCCCCGATATCAGTACATGGAAAATAGAGAGATAAGAGGACATATTCCATCATATACCGACAATTCAATAAAAGTATACCAACCTGTGTATTTTTAATGTCAGAGAGTCTAAACATATCATTGCTTTCCATGATTGGTCCACCATCACCCTTCAATACCATTTTTAGGTTCATCTTCTCCGCTAACTTCTGTCGTTGTTTATTTAACTGTTTTCTTTTTCTTTTCGACTGTCTTCTCTCCTCATCCTATAAAATTAGAAATCAAAAAATATTTAAGATTTTCTGCAGTCATTTGATTTGTGAGGACCTCGGTGGCCAACAGTAGGTCAATAATAAGTTGTGGAAGATTATTTAATGAGATTTACATTTTGTTTCATTTTTAAAATTGTTCTATTAAAACTGTTTGAATGTTTGAATAAAACATAGGAATCAGAATCATCCCTAATAGTTTTGAAGTCCTATAAAACACTGATCACACAAATATATTTACATTTTTACAACTTAGGTCACTGCATTAACACTATCATGTAACCAAACACAATTGGAAATGCTCTGCTCTTATGGCACAGAAATTTCGTTAGACATTATGAAAAAGCTTTTTTAAATTTCAAAATCAATACAACTTACTTGCAACTCCGCTATTTCAGTATCAACCTCATCACCCTCTGTTGCATCATCTTTGCCTTCCTCAACTTTTTCTGGGCTATCCTCTTCTTTTTCCTGCAAATTAGATTTTTCTGGTATATAAAAATCTTAATAACATCTCTTCTGGTATCTATACGTTCTGGTATATAATAATTTTAATGATGACCCACATGGTGTAGCGGTCACCATACCTGTCTGACATGCAGTGGGTCCCGGGTTCGATCCCCGGCCAGACTGGCTATGAGTGTAGAAAACGTGTAAATCGTGTAATAACAAATACCATAGCACTGCAACTTAAATGAATTTAAATAGCATCTAAATACTACATAATTTCTTACCTCTGTAGTAGTTAAAGAATCTTTCCATTCTTTCATTTGCTTCAACCAACTTAACAATGCCTTTAGATCCTTTCTGCCTAAAACTTTAATATCTTTACAACATTCCTTTATCTCAGCAGTTGTTTTAGGATGATCCTCAATAGCTTTGTCATCAAATTCAATCTGTAAATATGATCAATGTGGTATTAAAATGTGGTTGAATATTATACTTTTTTTATAAGATTGAAGTAATGAGCATGCAGTCCATCTGATGGTCATACTCACTGCTGCCCATAGGCAGTATCTGTAAGCAAATTACTCCAGAAAAGGGGTCTATCTGAAGTCAATCACAAATGTGTCGCTACGCAAGAGAACTAAGATGGTTGCTTTATACATATATAAACGAAATGCCAGAACTGCTTAACGCTAGATTTAGATGTAGGTACCTGACCAGTCGAACTACATAATATGTTTTACCATCTTGTAAAATAATGTTTATAAAAACTACGGTTCACAATGAATTAGTATAGATGTTTTTTTTAACTTGCATGTAGGAAGACCAGACCACACATATAGTATTTATAAGTGTCATAAACTCATCATCTATATCTTTTATACTAATACATAAAAATGAGATGGTTTAAATGAAATTTTACATGCATAGCTTATTTAATTGCTCAGTCTATTGGCTACTTTTAAATTTGATATTTTTCGCTATACAATAAAGATGGCAACTACTTTAGTGATGTTACTACACCTTTTGGTATCAGACTTTCAAACCTCCATTTTAAATAAAATGAGAACATTAAAAAATAGCAAACTTTCGATGGCATATACAAGGTTAACATAAATAATTTTCTATCTGGAAGATCCGTATCATTTTCCATGTACCACCAATGGTTTGCGAGTAAACCCTAAATTTATTGTCACATAGCGACGCACGGGTACGGCTAGTAGGAAATAAAGATAAACAACTTTGTAATATTACCTGAGAACACCCTTGAAGAAGATCTATATGTTCCGATGATGCCATGAACTGTGAGAGTAATACTTTATGATGAGTTGTGTAATCATTCTCTTTGTACCCCTCAGCTTTAGCTTTCTTCTGCTTCTCTGGATGTAATAGGTTGTGGTGCTGCTTTTTGACTATCTCCAAATCTTCAAAGACATACTTTGGGTCCAGTAACTTTGGGTCAATGCTGTCAGGTGCAATATAACCTTGACAAACCACAAAGATTTCAGACGACTCATTACGAGATGCCTGAGGTTTGGTGGCATGTACTTTTTTGAAGAATTGTTTCAGAACCCACAATAGTGCATGGTAGTCCTTACTCCTGAATACCTTTGTAATAAACCAACCACCCTCTCTCAGGAAATTTGATGCCAGTTTCATGGCACTGAGTGTGAGGCACGCTTGCTGATACGCGTCATGAATCCAATTCAAACCAACATTTGGAGCTCCATCGTTTAACACGATGTCGGCCTTCCATGTCTTGATCTCTTTTTTTATTGCAGCTTTACATTTTTCAGTGGTTATGTCCTCCGTCAGGCTGATACATCCGGGGATTGGTTTTATGGGAAAGAGATCGACACCGATGACGACGCTCGATAGAGGCATGTTCTGATGTGCCACCTGCATCCATCCTCCCGGGGCGGCACATAAATCGATACATACTCGTGATTTTTGTAAAAATCCGAACTTTCTGTTCAATTGAATAAGCTTAAAAGCTGCTCTTGAACGATAACCTGTAATTTAAAACACAGAACGTTAATATATTGGCAAATATTCCGTAGTATGAAAGATAAATGAGTAATATTGCATACTTACCAGTTTCCTTGGCTAATTGATAATATTTGTCTTTCCGCTGTTTTCCAACTTTTGTTTTTTTCCCCATGTTTATATGATCTAATAATTAATATAACTATAAACGTATTGAAAGTTACAACTTTAAATAAATAACACCATGTTTCATTTTTATAACCTCAAAGATGAAATCAAAATCAAGTCAATGATGGTTTGACATTGACAGAAAAGTATTTTTAAAATTGTATTCGTTATTGTATTTGCAAATGTATTTCCGAATATACAGGATTAAAAAAGCAATTGATGGTTTTTTTAATAAATCAAAATTAATACAGCCTGACCGTTTAAATGTCAATTATATTAAACTTACTACCCTATAAATGAATATGGTACAAAGGTCAGTGGAAATATTTTTAATATATTTGGCTGAACGAAATGTTTCTTAATGTCCATCACCTGTTTAAAAAGTATGTGAATAGATGACGTGCTTTTGTTGGATTGACATGACGTCAAAATTATAAAAAAAAGAATTTCATCAGTATTTCAGTTCACCAGTTGTGAGTTGCATCATTTTTAACTGCGCACGTACAAGAATATACTAAAGCCTTCGAGCCAAACAAGAATACTATAGTAAATTATCTACAAGAGTTATATTTCGTAGAGGATTACATTATTATTTGTGGTTTACGATTACTACATTCGACTTGAAGGATAATCCAAGATGACTCCTAATCTGCAGACATTTATCAACAGTTTTCAAAATCGACTGTAAGTACCTTCTCCATCATATTTTGTCATTTCCTATCTAGTTAGCTTCGATAAAATTTGAAACATAGATAATATGATAATGATTCCCCGTTATTGTATTTTTCTGCAGACATTAAATTAATTTAGGCCAATGGCCGCTTGGATAATTCTGCACGATTCTAGAACAATTTGTACTGCACTTGGGACACTGAAATTTATTAATAAATGTTATCTAAGACTCTGTTGCGTATTTTTTATCGTAATGTTATTCGCACCTACATTATAATTACTATGTCAATTTACTTATCAAAATGTTCACGCTACCTACTTATAATGTATACATTTACGATTCTGTTGTTATATATTTGTACAGTCATGCATGAGCTAGGTTTTTAAGTTTATCAGTTTGATTCACCACAGAATATATTGTGGTATAATAGTATATTGTGTGATTACCACTTGAATAAACAATATAAACTGTAAAAGTCAACATATCATCATCTAAATTTTTGATCAAATATATTTTAAGCTAATAGTTTCAATCAGTATGACTGGCTATTAGCATAATATTGTCAAGTTAACCCTAGAAACCTAATGCTCACGTGCCACCTAAAAACCCTAACCATTCATCGATTTGACAAACATTTTTTAAGGTTTAAAAGCAAATATATAACGTTTCGTTATACGTTTTGCCCATATATCTGGTACAACTATTATTTTATCACAATTTTAAGACGGCACTTGTTCTTATGAGATTACCTAAGACAACTTATTAATAAATAATAAAGATATATCTTATATATATATATATATATATCTTTTTGTCTTAGGCAAACTTAAATAATAACATTATATTCTATTTAGAAAAGTAGAAAAAAAATTTTTTTTCAAGTGCATTTCAAACAAAAGTTAAAATTATGTTCACTACATATAGCTGTGTTACATTTAACGCATGATGACTTTATCATGTGTGTTGGTGTATGGGTAGAGACCACAGATCTTTCTTTTTTTTTATTATTTGGTGGTACTATTGGTCGAAGGTTATTGCTGGATTATGGCTGACTCCGATCTTGACCTTCGCCATGTCTCACACCCAATATAGACCGACTGCAGGCAGTGCTGCAGTGCTTCTTTTGAACTATAATATAATTTGATAATTGCCTGAACTCACTTCTGGTGATGGTTGTGGTGTTTGTGGTTCCAGCCCATCATCCATCAAAGCATGAAAACCCATTCTTGAATTTTTTCATAGTCAGAAGATTCTTCTATCTGTTTAATCCTTTCAGCGGGGTCTAATTCCAGTTTCGCTATCCATGAACTTCTACGAAGCACTGACATTCTTTTTCCATAATCAACATATAATTTGTTCATAAAACAGTAATTGCCTAGAAGTCATGTTGAAAAGTGCAAGCAGTCAAAAAATCAATAGATGCACAAATATACACATATTCTGTTTGTCGAAACGACTAATACTATTGTAATATCTAATATATCGCAAAAGCCGAAAAGATACAGCGAATTTTCTGTCGCGTACTCGTTAAATCGATGAAGGTTTGGTGTCTAGGGTTAACAAACATTACCTTACTTATGTAATCTTTACGAAATAGTAGGACTATGTAGGTAAAAATAAAGTAAATCTAAGCAATAACCATGTTAGGTGTGAACTGACTAAGAATATGCTTGTCATTAATTTGTTAATGGTTGTAATTTATACCACTGTTGTGTCATTTCATACCTCACTCTAATAAAATGGTTGAACTATACAAACCAACTTTTTTCAATGTTTAATGTTAATGTGAATATTATATGTTAACAATTTACAGAGTAAATCCTGCTTACACATGTGCTACAACCTTTAGAGATTTTTTTACCATGAGAAGTAATTAGCATATCGACCTTCATACAAATTTTGCTGGCATTACTGGCACATAATTAATATTGACCTTCACAGAAATTTACAAAATAAACAACGCCAAAAAAAAATACATTCAAAACATTATTTTTCAGTAGCACATTTATATAAAATAATTTGAAGCTATCAACAGCGGTGTATGATTAAAACATGTTTAAATTCATGCAGGGAGGCGCCAGTACGTCAACATCTTAAAAATGTTTATGGAACGTTGATGATGACCTGCGCGTCTGCCTGTGCTGGAGTGTATGTGGATATGTACACACAGTTTCAGGCAGGACTACTTTCGACTCTCGTGGGTGCTGGCCTCATGTTGATGCTTATTGCCACACCTGATAATGGCAAGAACACAAGCATGCGTCTCGGTTATCTTCTGGGTGTTGGACTTACTTCAGGTATGACAAAATTGTGCAATATATTTATACTTGTGCTACTGAATCACAAACGAGTGTGTGATTCAATAGTGTAAGTATATGACCAACAAGTGAAATAACCATATTGTACTTGAAATTTAATGATTCCGCCTCATATTAGTATAGTTATAAATTGGTAACAATAGCAATACATCTGGTTCAGTTAGATAGGACTCTAAACCTGAAGTTGATTACAGATGGCGTTGGGTGGCATTGGCCACTTTTCAAGTAATTGTCATGCCTATATTGCTAATACGCGCATAAGCACGTACACACGTTCTTTGGCATAAATTGTTAATGAACACATTACTACTGTGTCGTTTTGTTTGCTGTGGAATTGAATGCGTCATAACGTACTTTGTTATTCTTATAGTTATATTACCCTAATATATTTCCAGTACTTATTTGATACTTTTATCGAAATGTAACGCCAGAGCAACCAATTCGGATGCAAAAAACATTTTACCAATACTGTTTTCCCTCTCATTTCAGGTATGGGATTGGGGCCACTGATGGAGTATGTTAGCGTTGTCGACCCGGCAATTATTGTAACAGCTCTGTTGGGCACTACTCTCGTGTTTGTCTGCTTCTCCATTGCCGCCATGCTAGCTGAACGAGGCAGCTGGTTATTCCTTGGTGGCACTCTGATGACGCTTCTCTCCTCAATGTCCATTATGGCTATTGCTAATCTCTTCATGCAGTCTCACTTCATTTATCAGGTATGTAAAATATGAATTTAAATGGTAACTTTTAGCTTATTTGTTTTTACATCTTTATTTATGTAATTGGTATTTATTGTGTAATCAAAATCGGTGTAGATTACTATTTTGGATATAAGCATAGAGAACTGTAGATTATGTAAAGATTTCACTTTTATTTCAATAAAATTTACCAATTATTAATATAGTAATTTCATTTCGCAATTTGTAAACATAATGTTTCATTATAGGCGCACCTCTACCTTGGACTTGTTTTAATGTGCGGCTTTGTGTTGTTTGACACACAACTTATCATTGAAAAACGCAGAATGGGAAACAAAGACTTTGTTCAACACGCTCTTGAACTCTTCATTGATTTTATTGGAATGTTCAGAAGACTGGTCATCATCTTAACACAGAAGGTATGTTGCTTGATTAATTTAGCATTACTTTTGTTCTTTATATGAGACAGATACCATTATATATCACTCTTGTTAAATTTGTAATAAACACCTAATAAATAGTGCCTTATAAATTACACCACAATCTGATTATAAAGCCTTTTTCCTTTTAATAATATGTTCTCGATTTAAATAGAATTATTTTCTTAATAACAATTACTTATTTAATGGTATTTAATTTTTTGTATCCACAACAATAAATCATGCACCGAATTCTATGTTATGTAAGGTTCTTTTTAGGTGTGAAATTAATTACGCCAATTATTTATAATTTACAGGAGGAGCAGAACCGTCGCCGTAGACGTGATTAGAGCTCAAGATTTACAATGTAATATGGTTTGGTTAAAGTGTGACTATTGGGTGTTATATTAAAACAAATTTCAGTTGCACCTGGGCATTTGTGCATTACATCAAATTAATGTATCAAATAATATAATATTATATATTTTCTTCATTTCATTATGGTACCATGTAGGTCTTATGTAAAAATATTTAAATATAATAATGTTTTATGAAAAATAAAAATTAAAATGCCAATATTTGTTTTTGATTTATTAAAAGATATTTGTATTATTCCATTTATAAAGATTTGTGCATATGTTAAACATTATTTTATAGTAAAAGACAACAACGTTATCAATAAAATATACCTACAAGTATTTTCTTTACAAATATTGTAATATGCTTAAATAATGGACATAGCAAATATAGTACAACATATTATAGACTGGCAAATACCCGCAACTTCTTCTGTATGAATTTAAGCAATGAGTGTATGAGTAATCAAAAACATTTTTTCTATTATCTTAATCCAAAAAAAAAACAAAATATTTCGAATGACTTTACACGATACGCGTCAAACATGATGCTGCTTATATTAGAGTTGACAGTAAAGTGAGTCATTGCATTAATTACGGATGCCTCATGTGAGAAGGGGCCATCCTACAATATCTTTATAATTTTAATAACATTGAAAATTTAACATGTTTTCCAACCAATGTAAGAGAATAATACTATTAATAGTTCTATATCTATGCTTAATCCAGTACATAAAGTATAACTGGACCAAATTACATACATGCAAATCAATTGTTTTGTTTTTGCGTAGTCAAATAACAAACATAAACTTTCGCATTTATAATATCCATATGGTAGTATTTAAAGAAACCTATTATTTTATCTCGGTACCATAGACTTAACAAAAGTATGTTTATAGTAGGGTTGTAACGGAACTCCACCTCCGTTACTTAAAACATCGAACCGCCACTTCCGACTCCACAAAATTTTTGCGCAGTTTTGACGGAAGTTAGTTTACGTTGCTTTTGACTTACAACGCGCAAAGAGCAATGTGGCCGCTCGGCTATGAGTTGCAACTAGATGAAAAAATTTGTTGTGATCACGATATTATATCTAATATAAAGTTTTTCTTCCATATTTCGCACTTATGTATCGGCGCCATCAAGTTCAGTGCTAAGTAAACAATTATTTAGTGCAGCGCGTGCAATTTATGAACCCTTCAGAAATTGATTGGAAGGCGATAAGACCGCAAAGCTGTTGTTCGTGAATATAATTTGCCTCTTCTTAGATTCCCTAGTCTCTAATTATTAGTAATTACTAGACTACAAAAACTGCGCATCTGCGGAGGCGAACCTCTTAACTTCCGCATCCGCCTCCGCTAAAAAGGCCTCCATTACAACCCTAGTTTATAGCACCTATTCTTATATTGAATATATACCATTAGGCACACTTATCTATAAAATAAACTCACGTCCCACTAATCAATAACAATAAACGTATTAATACAAAAATAGAATGAGATGTACACTCGGCCGGAATTCGAATCCGACACCGTTTCGGCAGGTATCGTGTAATAAGTTGTCAAAATAGTTATAAATATATCCACACCAGTAGAATATTTTAAAAATATCCGTTAGCTTATGTCTCTATCATGCTGAGGGTGTACTTTATTCTTATCAGGTGAAAATATTTTTGTAGCCCTATTTAATTCGCTGTCAATCAAAATATTCATTAAATTAGCAACATTTGTTTCATTTTTAGTAACTTGACTTATTCCACTTTCAGTTGCAAGATCTGCCGTATTTTTCTTCCTCTTAAATAAATACATTTTACTTTTTAACGTTTTACAACAACATTTTGCTTGAGTTGTTTCGGAGCTATTATTTCTCACTATATATTCGTATGTAGATACACCCAACAAATATATATAAATATGAAAACAACACAAATGTAATAAAGTACATGCCAGAGCAATCCCACTTACACACAAAATTACTAAAAATATTAAGAACGTTATTGAACTTTGACAAAATTGTACATAACTCGTCGTATTTGTAGAGTTGCAATTGATAAACTTCTGTGCATCAGGACTTAATAGTTGAGGATGTTTGAAAAACAATACTAAATCACCAATACACAAAATGGTAGTAAAAGTAGATATAAATAACGCCGTCGTGACACATCCAATAAACGCAGAATAGTTCCTTTGACCGATGCAATTGTTAAGCCACTTGCAGTGATGATCAAACTCACACACACATTTATTGCATAAACCACAGTGCTTTGTTTTCTTATTGCTTGTATATATGTTACAGAGGTGACATCTTCCGTTTTCAATAACGTGTGCATGCAAACTGCGATCAAATTCAGGAACTTCACTTATTTCACGAATTCTCAAGTCCTTCTCTGCCGGATCTATCGCTAATGCAGCAACATGGGACACTATATGACTAATATATAAAATTATAAATATAATGAGACATATAATTTTCAGTTCATGGAATTGTATTTGACTAACGATTGCACAATTTATTACGGCTGTAACAACTAACACAATCCAACAAACGATTTGTTGCAAATTTAAAGGTAGTTGCAAGCCATTTATCCTTCGATGATTTTTTAATACTTGGTTTGACGTGCAACATTTTCCCATTTATAGTTTTTCTTTCGATTTTCTGTTAGGTGTTTGTTTCCCCGGACACCAAAACAAAAAGTACCTAATACAAAGCGCTAAAACTATAGAACACTATTGTGCGCGCGCAACCTCTTACCTTTTATATTTAGGTACGAAAATTTTACTTCATATTAACCAGATAACAATTTATTCGCAAATACACATACTACAATTGTATTAATTTCGAAGTAGATTCACAAAATCGTTGAGTAGATTTGAACCCCTTCTTAGGCAAATATTATCTTTATATAGACTGGGCGCAATAACAGAGATTAGCGTGCATTTCTTGCGTTAAATTAAATGTTTTGCATAGGTTTACGACTCAAAACATTAATAAAATAGATAGTTACCTATTTTATTTCTAAAAATAAGAATAGAGTGACATCACCTTCCCTCAGTTTCAAGGTCGGCGTCAATTAGCAAAATTACTCGCTTTTGTTTCTGTACACGAAATACTAACATTATTTGCTCACCCGTCCATCCATCAACTTTCAAAGTTTGTGAACTTTTAAGGGTCTATCTATATAATATTGACAAAGGTGTTTTTGGCAATTATAACGACGCATATTGACGCGACCTATACCTCGGTTGTGGCCAAGTGGATGTAGATGGATCATTTTCGAGAGCTAGAATTTTACCTAGCATTTCTGAATTACGCTGCCGCGCTGTTGAGAACGTGTATATGTCCGTATAAGTATGCTCGCAATTTAAATTTGGGTGTCGTTAGCACTGGATCCAGTATATTAAACTATAAACTAGCTACTACAAGTGGTGGCGTCTAGCGAACTGGCAGTTTTACGAGTATCTGCTTCTAAGTCTAAGGTGTAAAACCTTTTAGTTGATTATTACTGCAAAAATATCTACCTACATTTTTTAAAGATTGTGTATGAGTCACATTTCAACCGAGCGAAGTCGGGTTTTCATCTAGTAGGTTTTATAAAACAACTTACAATGTCAACTGATATTTTTTATTCAATACAAAACATTTACCTTTGAAAGGGTACATAAATAAATCAATTGTCATTTTACACAGAATGGTATCTTAAGTTTATTTTTTTATATTTTCATTAGCAAATCTTTTTGCCATTTCTCGCCTTGTATGTACTAGTATCCCATGTCCTTTGCAATCTAGGTCCTCTTCATAACATTTGTTCCTACAGCATTTTTTACAAAGTTGATATAAACATTTACCTCCCTAAAAAAAAACGAAAAGAAAGTATGATTTATGATGGAAAACGTAAATGCACATAATGACTACAACATAACAGACAGTGGGGTAATGCTGGTTATAATCGCCCAGAGTGCGAGGCGAATCATTTATATATTTAAGTTGAAGTCTTCGAAATGTTTAATGTCAAGTCTAATGCTTGTAGCTTGTAGAAAAAAACAGTGTTATAGTTAAAAACTAAGGATTTCCTTGTTTCTTTACACATACAGGGAAAAGTTTCATAACTAACAACATTTTTTGTCTTTTTATCCACAAATTTAAAGGCAAACAGTGTAATAAGCTTTTATTTTCTTGAATTGATAATGAAACTACTTACTAAAGGATTGGGGCATATTTCATTTAAGCATATTGCACCAGTTCTTTCTGTCTGTTGGCTCACATCCTTGTTAGGCCTCCTTGAAATTCTTTGTAACTTTTTCATTTTTTTTCTAGACAGTGTATTGCCATCAGGTTCCTCATGCGTTCTTTTATTTTCCTGCAGCATAAAACGTGACTCAAAATGAGTTCATGCATGCGCAAGATAGATAATTTTAGAGTGTGCAATTGTTTTGAAATGACAAAAATAATAATGTTCATCTAGGTAGTATAGGATATTCAGTACAAATAAAAAGTACATGTTATACCTGGTTTTTTAATGCCATTACCATTTTCTGTACATGTTCTTCTGGGGAAATTCTAATATATGGTTGACATATCCATGGTGGCAACACTAAATTATAACCAATGCGAATAACATCCTCATCATCTTCATAATGTATAGTTCCTTCATGGTATGGCAAATATTTGTTCTTTAATTGAATGCAGACTTCCTTAAAGTCATTTAGATTCTGTGCTGTTGCTAGAAGTTGTCGAATGTCATTATTTTCATCAAAAGTAAATCTAAAAGTAAATTTCAGTCATAACTTGATAAACAAATTTAACAACAATTTTAATTACATATTTAAAATTATGATGTTATTAACGATCCTTACATTTTGTGGAATATTTTAAACAAATGGCCCCTTATGTACGACGTTGGGCATGGGTACTTTTCCACCAAACTCAAGTATTCTTCGCCCATCTCCCATGACAAAGGATTTATTCCTTCAAAAATTGCTGGATTTGTAAGATTCCCTTCTGCACTCATCACTCCATCAACTTTTGTGTAGTCTATGCACCTGTGCACATCTTCTAAACATTGAATGTTGCCATTTGCAAACATGGGAACCGTTACTGCTTCTCTGTAAAAATAAGATTTAAGTACTACAGTTGTTACACTATTTTGCTTTTTTATAGTATGGAAGTAGCAAACGAGCATGCAGCCCAGTGGCCAGTAAGTGGCTACTGCCGCTCATGGACATTTGTAATCAACCCTAGGTAAGATCAAAGTCTCACCCAAGGTTAGCCACAGATACGTTGCTACCCCTGAGGACTAAGATGGAATGCCTCGAAAAAGTATGGCTTTCTTACCACACCCTTCAGGCTAGAACATAACAGTGCATTATACTGCTGTTATTAGGCAGAAATAGGTGTGGCAGTGGTGCTTCTGGAGTTGAACCACAAAGAGTTCTACCACCTTCAATGTATTATTGGTTCAAATAATCTCTTTACTCAAATATTCCATTAAATAGTATGACTCAAAATGTATTTTATTTAATCTATACATGTAATAAAAATGCTAGGTGCCTTTACATTGCATATATTTGTTTGGAAACAAAAATATTAGTTTGGAAGCCTGAGAATAGGTAATACAAGAAATATGTATGTCTGTATGTTTAAAATTGCATCAAACCAAAACTACTAAATTGAATAAAAGAACTGAAAACAACTTTACAGTTCCTATCTTGAGGTAATATTTAGTCCTTATTTCAATGTATTTGAATGAATTGACTGTATGAAAAATACAAATTAATTATGTTAGTTTTTTAAACACTTTTTTTAAGACGAATAATAATATGAGCTAAGCTAGTTATTAAAGGACATCATTGGCTTTAAATTGTCAATGCATTATGGTTTGTCATATTCTGTATTAATAAAACTTTGTAGTCTATCATGTGCAAGTAAGGTATACAATGTTTATACAATAAACAAACAAACCTTATTGCCTTTATATGCTTCCAATTGGCAATGCCAGTAAGTGGCCCTTTCTGTTCTCTGGTACGACCGTGGACCGTGAGCAGCTTACATCCTGCATCTTGCAACATCTGCGCATATTGAACAGACTTTTCAACACTCTCAAATATTCTCACTTTACAAGTGATTGGTACTTTAACTGCATTTGACATGGCTGTAACTAAAATAATATTTTACACTATATAATTTAATTTCAAAAGTAATAATAAATACCCTGTGTGTAATCAACACTGATACTTTACATTGTAACTTTCCGATATATTCAATAAAATAAGTATTTTTCATTACTTTGTTTTACTAAGCTTGGACTATTGGACCATATTAATTTTCTTTAAGTACAATTAATTTACGAATTCAATTTTTAAGCAATATACAACATACGAAACATATCTAGACTGTTCAAAGTTTTCTAGTACTTTACTCTTTAGCTGTCTACATATAATTGCAAAAGACTATTTTAAATCTAAAATCCTCTCTGATAAATTGTTAATTAAATATATACCTACCTATACTCTTCAATAAATTCCACTCATCTTGAAGAAAGGCACCATATCTTCCTCTTTTCGCTATGGATTGTGGGCATCCAAGGTTTATGTCGATAGCATCACACTCATTTTCAACAAATTTTGCAGCTGCAGCCATGACCTCAGGATTATTGCCACAAAACTACCATAAACAAAATTTAAGTGTGTAAAATGTATGCTTTTGTTTAATTTTAATTTCAAGTTCACAATACACTTTTTTTAAATTTTAAATTTACCAATACTCAATGTGTTCCTTCACCAGAAGCAATTGATTTGTATTTGATCAATTGGATTGATCTTTCTACAATAACCAAAATTGAATTGTTTTGTAACAGGCAAATGCTAAGCAGTGAAAAATGCATTTAAGGACATTCTGATACCCATAATGTTTCGATACTTACTCATTTAAGTAATACTTAAATTATTTTTCAATACTACTTATATGATTACGACTGAAGTATCGATACTTACTCATATCAATACATTTTATTTTTTGTTAATATCACTAATATAAAAAGAGTAATTTTCTTAGCAGTGATAGATGTTTAATAAGTTTCTAAATAATAGCCAAACATTTATTAATTACTAGTAAAGGTATATTTCTTGTTTGTGACATTGTTGCACCTGCTTTGGAAAATAAGTACTTACTCGGAACTGATGTTGCAACAACAATTAAATGTTTTAGGGCAAACTTATACAACTAGGGAAATATCAATTTCATTAAATCCCATTTAATAGTCTGCCTTGTTCAAAAAGGAATGTACATTCAAAAATTGAAAATTATGTAATAATATTCGTACAGTTTGACTCGATTCAATACCAACTACATTCATTTCAATAATAGTGAGTATCGCAAGAATTACATTGATGCTAAAAGTACTTGGTATTGAAATAAAAGTATCAAGTACATACTCGTAATTACTTGTATCGGAATGACTCTAAATGCAGTAGTCTCCAAATATAAAAAAGTAATAATTTAAGTTTACCTGTACTATCAATGGTCTATCTGAAGGGCAAGTGGTGAAACTATCTTTTCTATATTTGGCATCTTTTGTAAACACGTTACTGTGGAACATTGGCGTGTAACACAATTCAGCACCATGTCTTCTGCAGAGCATTCTCCAAGCCAGTTCACTGGCATCGACCATTGGTGCGACCACATAACGAGGTCGTCCAATTCTATCAAACCAATCATACTCCATTGATGAATTTGCACACATCTATTTGTTAATAATAAAATGGTAATATGTCTTCAACACGAAATCTTAAAGGTTATGTACATAAGTAAATAAAAACATAACGTTGATAAACTACTTAAATAATCCACGAGTTGTATATTAACTTAATGAGTCTTAATTCTATGTTTTTTTAAGAATAATTGTAATAATTTAAAATCAGGGAATTTAAAACATGCGATAAGAAAAGCTAAAAAACGTGACATAAATTACATTCATTCAAATTCAATGATATATTGATAATACTTCGTGACTTTGACAACTTTATCTGTGATGTCAGTATTTGTTTTCTTGGTCTTAGCGTCTTGCCTTTTAGCCCAACTTTATAACTTACATCAATGTGCTATCAGCAATTGTTTACAATAAAAATAAGTCGGGTTTATAGAGTTAGATCGATAAATTGCCGATAGTCCATCGACAACTCGACACAACGACGTCAACCAAAATAGAACGCAAGATCTCTAATTTAATTTTATAATATGGCAAGTCTGTCAAATATAGTTTTATCGAAACGAAAAACTGAGTTTGTTAGAACAATATAATTGGTAGAAATTATTCGATATTATTCTGCACAGCACGATTTATATAAAATATAATATTATTTACCTAACTGGTTTATGGGTGAAATATACTGAGTAAATTATAACATTCGGTCGTAGACTAACATTGTCAAAAAATTGAAAGTAATAGACACAGACAGTTTTGTCTATGAATACAATATGAATTCAATGATGTGAGGAGTTTATGCTTTTAAATTTCATTTTCCTTTTCTAGTTTTTTTTACTTGCTCCTTGTCTCTCTAGAATTTTCTGCCCTTATGTATTTTACATTACTGTAGTTTTATTAGAAGACAAATGTTATAATAATCTGAATCAGTGTCGTTTTGAAATTGCTGTATCTGTTATTCTCGGTTTATTTCCTTGTCAAATTTGTGCTTTAGGATACCGCTAATGGTTTGTTTTGGTTGGTTGTCTTAGATCTTACGCCTTGCTTTTGATTGCGGTAAGTGTCCTTTATTGCCTTTAATAAGTTACTTTATACTCTTAGCGAGACCACCAAATATTACATTACTGTGGACCATTAAATATTAAAATTTTCTAACCAAAGCCTAAAGAAAAAAGTTATTAAGTCAATTAAATAGATATTATTCATGTTCAGTTAGTGCATGTGACTAACCTTTTTTAAACGTATTAAGTCTTGTATGTATTAAAAACACTAGATTTTCTGGTATGATTTCACACTGTAATGGATATCCTATATGATAATCCAGGTCATAAACCAGGTGTGTCAAATTGCATCCTCGTCCAATTAGTTGCTTGAAAGAGTGAAACATCCGTCCATCCATCCTGAAATCATTTATGAAATTTATAAAAATATTTTTCTCTTTTCCAGTTATTTAAAACATCATGGCGCAGGATATAATGGTAAGTATTAATAAATTAATCAAATCAAATAATAAGATAAAACATAAATCATATAAACATTGTACACTGTTATTCTGTTTCAGAGTCAATTTTATACATGTCTCAACTTACCATTGCCCGAAAAACTGTTAGGACTTACTAGAATCATTGATCAGTCTCCTCCCAATAAGGAGTTGCAAGCATTATTTCCACAATTGATCAGTAACATATTTGCTTCCCCCTATAACAATGGTTGGGGCCTGCGGTCTTTAATATATGAGAGGAATAGAGGCGAAACTTCTGAATTGATAAACTTCCTGGAGCCTCAAGGGCCAATGTTCCGATTGTGCTACAAATTATTATCTGATCCGCAATTAAAGTACAACCTACCGTTAAATATTTTACCAGTAAGTATTTTGCATTCAAACAGATTTTTCTATGTACTTTTTTTACTGTTTTAATTGCTTCCAAATTTCCCTTTTAGGTAGATTTACAGATGACTCTAGAAAGAGGAAGATGTCCACAGTTTTATGCAGACACATTGAGTATGGACCCTCAGTCAATGAATGTGGGAGCACTTGCATTAAGTATCCTTTACAATTAGATTTATACTACAATTTATTGATCCTGAAATCATTAATATTAAAGTGCATGTTAATAACAATAGGTAGTCAATAGATATAAGGACCACTTGTTTAACTTAATTGTGTTAAAACATATTTGGACACTATTTTTACCCCCGATGCAAAAAGAGGGGTTACTAGATAGGGGGCGTC
>MOOZ01000339.1:359423-384364 GCA_002930495.1 Cecropterus lyciades
CAGTGTCGTATCAGGCACTTACTAGGGTATGAGGTTGATAGTGGGGATGAATATTCGAATATTGTTAAATATAGCCAAGTGGGGTATCAAATGAAAGAATTGACGTGTACATTACAAAAACTGCCCAATCCAATCAATTGGTCACATTGATAAAAATTATTGTAACTCATACCAAATATATCATTTCATCATATACATTAAATCATATCATATTTGATATCATGTATACTCTAAAAACTATTTTGCCATTAAATGTATTTAACCCGATTCTGTGTTAGCAAATGCTGAGCCATCTCCTTTTATCTCTGCACAATTAACTCTTATTAATCTTTATGTACTGTAAATTGATGAGATAATAAAGTATATTACTATTATTAAAAATACATACAAATGCAGGAAAATGCCTAAATAAAACAGTACCAAATGTAGTTTAAAAATTTTAAAATTAAATTAAATTAAAATTTATAAAACCCCCAACTCTGTAAAGATATGGGAGCAAACATGAAAAAAGTAAAAAATAATATCTATAGTTGAGCCCTCAATCAGGTCTGACTTAATTAAGTTAATAATACATTTTAAATGGCTTATATAAAAATCTTAGTAACATTACAGTCTAAATATATTCCTTAATGTTCTACACAGATCCATTTGATTACTACATATTCCACTTTGCTTTGGATTTACTAAATAATAATCAAAATAAAAAATCCTGGGAAAGTGGAAGCAGTATATATGCTGCTCTTGTATGTGATTATCTACAGCAATTTCTGCCACTAGATCCAAATGATTCAGTTTTGCCACTTATCCCCCATTATTCGGGGAAAGTTCCCATAGCTGCTCCACTGCAGACAGCAAACTGGTAAGTTCATTACTAAACTTTTTTTGTGATAGTCTAATAATAATATGTTAGCTATTTTAGATAACAGCAATATAATATAGGAAAATTTAAATATTGTAGAAATCGAAATATAGAGAAATATAATAGAATATTATTTATTTGCAGGCCTCTATATTCCCCATCACTCTTACTTATACCAGATTTGTCTGGTATAAGTAACCAACACACTAGCCCACAAACACAGTCCAGGAATGAGGTTTGGCGCACAGAGACAGTAGTGCAGGTTTTTATTGACTTATGGATGAGTGTCGAACAGTTTAATGCAACCAATGTAAATGTAAGTCTGTCTGTTTAATTAATTTTTATAATAATATAATCTACTCATTTGTGTTCAATATTTTAAAAATAATGCAGATCAAATGTATCAGAATTGTTATTTGGGTATATTTTTTGATCAGATGTCGGCAATTTTTTAAAAGTTACAGCCTAATTTATAGACTTTTAACTAAGTCGCGAGCACTTATAGTACATGGCAAATAAGGCGTAGACATTTGGAGTACACGTAATTTTGCCACCATTTAAAATGTGGAATTATATGCTTCTTAATGTCAAAACGCTGACAAATATTTTTATTATTTATAGGCGCCGGTAATGTCCACGAGCCCCGAAAGAGTACGAATAGTTCGTATCATGGTGAAGCATATTCACGCATTTTCAACCAAGTATCAAAATGATCCTGCTGTTCGGTCTTCAACACTTCGTAAATATGCACGGCAAATCATGTGTGCTCGAGGTTATCAATATGTAAAGCATCTAGTTACAATCTGGCCACTAGATGCTTCCTTCAGAATTGTTATAGAGATATGGCTAAGTCTAATACAACCTTGGAGGTACACAAGCGACACTATCAGTCAAGATAGGTAAGTATTATTTATTACAATTTACATCGAACTGAACTGAATCTACAGACCATCCTGTATACTTTCTAAAATGGGACAAATATTCTGTTGAATTATATTATACAAGTTCATTCATTCGCTGCATGTACCTATTGGTATAACTTTAAGGCACATCCTATATAACCAATTTTTAACACTCAACTTCTCAAAGAAATCACTTACTAATTTTATATTTTTGCACAAGAAAGAAGTAAATGCTGAATTTAATTTCTTTTTTAGGTTCCCAAATCATCAATATCCAGAAGAGGGTAACAACACACCATTGGATGCCACATTTATTCAGTTTATAGCTGAGAATTTCCCATCTTATACCTGCATTTTGCAACTAATTTTACCAAGATTTATGAGACTGGATCTAGCTGCATACAAAAACACTGTAATGCTGTTCAGATTAGGAAAAGTTAGTAATCTTTTTATTTGCATTATTTAATGGTGTTGCTATTCCTAAGGGACTGACATTGAAACTATTATGAGCTAAAATTCATAATAATAATCTTCCATATCAAGTTTCGAAAATGTGATACATACATATAAATAAATTTATTAGGAAAGTGGTAAAGTTGGTTCAGAAACTAACTACACATTAAAATATATTAAATGAACTGAAAATGGAGACAATCTTACTTTAATGTACTTTCTAAAATCCTAACAAAATTTACCTTCAAATAAATGTCACTCATCTTCTATTGCGTATTATGTGGTAACGCATTCTGTATGTGTTTGGTTTTAACTTCGATGTTTCTGTAGTTGATAATTTGATTTATGGTTATTACAGGTATTTTCACAACCACATCTAATACCAATTTTATGGAATTTAGAACAAGCAATTACCGATAATAATGCCAGTCTACACCGGAGTTTGGAAAACAGTTACAATAATTCGAATTTGGACCAGAGGTATGAATTTCGTGTACTTGTATTTTATTTCAATTTAGTAAATGTGCTTAAATTTTTTATTATTCTATTGTATGGAAGTAGCAAACGAGCATGCAGCCCACCTCATATTCAGTGGCTACTGCCGCCCATGGTCATCTGTAATCAACTCTAGATAAGATCAAAGTCTCACCCAAGGTTAGCCATAGATATGTTAAGATAGAATGCCTTGGAGAAGTATGTCTCCTTTACCACACCCTTCAGACCAGAACACAACAGCGCATAACACTGCTGTTATTAGGCAGAAATAGGGTGGTATTTTATTCACTATTACAAACTTGTGTTGAAGTTCAATTTGATTTATGGAATTGGAGCTGATAGTAATGAAATAATTTTTCTTAGTTATACTTACAATGGAATTGCCTTGAGTAAGTGGGTGGCAATAGCTAAACAAGCCATAGCAGAATTGAATATGTCAGCAAGCTTTGAATATACTCCAGTGTGGGGAGAGAACAGAAAATCCTTCGCAATGGAGTTCGTCAAAAGAATTATATCAGCTAAAATTACAGCTGAGAAAAATGTTGAAGAATATGAGAAAAATATGAATCTGCAACACTATGGTAATAATAAGATAAAATAATATTGATGTTAATAATAAAGCTATAAATTGACTCATTATCATATATTTTATCAATGTTTGACCTATATTTACAAACACCTTAACACTTTTAAAGAAAATCCAATAACATTTGTTAGCAACAAACAATTCAAAGTACATTTACTAATTAAATTAATTATTTGTTGGTTCATTTCAGGTTTATGGCAAAGCATATGTAATTTCTTTATGATGGAAGAAAATAAGGAAGACAAGACGACGCTCGAAGATTTTAAAAAAGGACCCATATTTCTAAATAATTGTGTACATTATTTCTCGCACATATTTGGGGTATGACAGTAATAATACCTTAGAAATTTTTAAATCATGAAATTAATACATTTCGATTCAGTAAAAAGATATTTTTATTTTAAAATAAATTCTGTATCTATCATAGAAAATAATTAACTTGATGTTGATTTCCATTACATGCTAAATATTGTTTTTGCGCTGTATACTTCTAGAAAAGAAAAGGTAGATTCTAATATTAGACTAATATTGTAATGATCGTGAAATAAAAAAAAAAAATCACATATTGTACCTGTGTACTGGTGATATTTTAAAATAGTAGATTCATTAATAAATTTTTTAATCATAAATTTCAGTTAAATGAAAACGTTCTGCATCCACTAGAAACAGAAGTTATGGATGTTACCTTGGAAAATTCTTCATTTGCAGATTCAAATGATTTCGCACATTCAATAACCAACAAGGTAAGACACTAACTACAATAAATGACTAGTAATAGACACCTGGGTGGCTAAGGCCTAGAAAAAATGTCTACTTAAATGTTAATCTGATACATTTTAGCTAAGGAGTAATCCAACAGGCATACACTACATGGGGGATCCAGATTTAATGCCTATAGCAACTTATGAAAATACAATCCTAGTCAGGATGTTGCATCAAATAGCAACAAGATTAAATGAAGTGGTAAGCCATATTACATCTTTTTAATTGTGTTGTTAAATGAGCGGTCCATTTGATTCATACGTACGTGGACGCTGTCGTACTATAGTCATCATGGATTGATTAATAAATTTATGGACTTTATTCGATTCTGAATGGGGTTGTTCTAGCCGAGGTTCGTCATAAATAGTGTTCAACCGAAGGTTCGGCTTCGGCCATCTTCGGCTTCGGTCAAATGTGCCGAAGTTTAAGCTGATGCCTAAAAGCCGAATCTGATGTTATCTTACAAGTAGCAAAGTAATTGCTATCGGTTCTATTAGTCGTTCGCATACAATCAACATAAACTTTTTTATAGAAAATAATTAAATCGTTACAATATTCACTTTTGGCCAAGGTGGAACTAAATGTCTTTAAGTCTTTGAACCTTCGGCTTCGGCCGAAGGTTGTGATGATAGCCAAATTTATCGGTTTCGGCCAGAAATTGAGTCTCGGTCGGACACTTATTATAACATGTTTGAGTTGTTTAACCCCACTCGAAGACCTCAACGCTTAAAAATACTTTAATAAAATTAGTGTGGCGAGGGTAACGATAACGACGGACCTCTAAACATCGAAAAAAATGTCAAGGCTTCCGTGTTTATGTTGTGTATGAATAAATTATATTTGGTTACTTTATATATTTTACTTATTTCAGTATGGAGAAACCTTTACAAGACTGTGGACTAGTACTGACTTTGTGGGGTTCTTGGCACGCGAAGTGTTGCAGAGGCCGATCACAGTACAGCGATACGTTAAAGATATCGGAACCCACCAGAGTATTGTAAACGAAGATCTCCCGCCACGGTTGTCTTTACGCCGGTTGGGTTCTCATATGTTCATAGTATGGTTTATAATAGGCTACATTATTTTTAAGTTTTTTTCGTGCAGTGGTTTGTTTTACATTTTTTGTCTTGTACTATTATGGTCTCTTATTGTATTGTCAAGAGCATCATTAAAACGACTGAGGTTATCAATGTAATCATGTGCTTATTTTTAAATAAAAAAAAATGGATATTTCAGTATATATATTTTTCATTATATCTTTACTGGTAAATCAATGAATCCTTATTGTTCAGCAAAAAAGTTGTGTTTATCCAGAAATCGTTTTTTAAGATATTGCGATATGGATGGAATAAGGATGAGATATGTGGAGTGTCAAATAATTTTATTACTCAATTTATTTACATTTCATAACAAAAAGCATCAGTATACTTAAACAATATAGGTGAGATTAGACAATCAGCAACAACTTCTTACAGCCCCACTCTGGAATATTTTACAATGATAAATAATTTTATAGACAAAAATAAAGTTTTTTTAATTAATTAAAGAAATTTTATCCGTTATTTGCTCTATAGGAAGCACCGCAAATTTAAATGCAAGATAATATCGATGCTCAGGTAAAAACCACAGGAGAATGAATATAGGTAAAATGAGGTCATATTCGCAAAAAAAAAAAATTGAAAAACATCGCTGCAGCTTCTTGTACCTTCGTTACGGTTAATACAAACATATGTCTGCGAGAGGTCATCTGGTCGACCTCTGCGAATTCTCATACGGTGTGTTTCAATTAAACTGCATTCATACTGGAGGTGGATTAAGGGCCATGTTCTGTCCATCGCACACACTAAAAAATGATTTCATTATCTTTATTTTGACTTAGTGATTTTACTCATTTTAAGTTTTAATTTGTATATTTATACGGGTATAATGGAAGGCTTTATAATAACAATATACCTACTAAAAAGGGCTTAATACTTTCTTGACAATAGTTTCTGACAGTTACTATATGATTTATGTGGTAAATATAATGATTTAATCACACATTACACATCTATAAGTGCACAAAGGTAACAAATAATAATTATGCATGCATGTGCGTGAAATTGTAATCGGAAATCAAAACTTTATTTTCGAGCGTGGGGGGCGGACAATGGACCTCATCAACCCACATTAGCTTCCACCCACTTAGCAGTACTTCTTAAGCGTGAGCTTTGGCACAATATTCATAGCGGCGAGTTCCTGGAAGAGCAGCTTGCAGGCGTACGGCATCTCGACGGTGGCGACGGCGGCGGACGAGCGGCAGGCGCGGCAGCCGGCGCGCGCCGCCAGCCGCCCGCACGCGCCGCAGATGTCCGCCGAGAACGCGTCCGACGCGAGCATCAGACGCTCCATCAGCAACATGCTGTCAGGATATACATACTATTGTAAAAATAATAGTAGTATATTTCATAATAAACTAGCTGTGCCCCGCGGTTTCACTCGCTACTACATAAGAATAAAACAACCAGCGTGGTGGTATATAACCTATAGCCTTCCTCAATAAATGGACTATTCGACACAAAATTATTTCCAAGTACAATTTGAACCACTTATTCCTGGGATTAGCGCGTTCAATCAAATAAACAAACTTTTCAACTTTATAATATTATTCCATATTTCGAAGTAAAAAACGTTATTATCATAACAGTCATTTATTTTATAATAGATTCCACATTTTAAATTACAAGATGTAGTCAAATAGCAAATCCCATCTAGTATTTTTGTGTGAGACAATCAAGTATGACCGCATTTATCACTTTTCACACTACCACGCAACCGGTACAGCATAGACGCAGCTCGCTTTCTAATTATGTTAGTACTAAACAAAAAAAATAGAACGCTACTTCACAAACAAAACAGGAAAATGTACTAAACTTTTTTGTGTTAAGTCTATTTTATGATAGATAAATCAACATAATGGTCTGTAAGTAATACCTAACGTATGCCCAATTTTCATTTGGTATTAGTTAAATGGATATGTATACGGTAAGTACCCATAGTGTTACAACGTTCTGCCAGAGATCACAGATTCGTTGCTACAACTGAGGATTAAGTCGGAAATGTAAATAAATATTTGTAGTCGATTTAAAAAAAATGTTCTATCGAGGAAATCGCTATATTGATTGTCGTTATATAAGAGTCGCACCGTATAACTAATAACATAATAAATAAAATTAAAAAAAATATTTTAAAATATCGTAGTACGTCTCACCTAGCGCCGTACCCGATGAGGCAGTCGCGCTCCATCTCCCCGAGCCGCAGCCCGCCGTCCCGCGAGCGGCCCTCGGTGGGCTGCCGCGTGAGCACCGCGCGCGGCCCGCGGGCGCGCGCGTGCATCTTGTCCTGCACCATGTGCTTCAGCTTCTGGTAGTACACCTGCATATAGTATTACAACAATTTTATATAACGCTGCACACAGTATTACGCTACATTGTTAAAACGAAATTTCTTAACGCCACCTTAGCTGAGGGGTAGAAATTATCGCGTAAGAAAACAACGTTACGCCCTGTCACTACATGCGAGCACTGTCAATTCTCCTTTCATTCGCTATTTTACATCAATAACCGTACAATTCAAAATACACCAATTTTAAGTTAATAATATTATTTTTTCCTTATTATTTTTTTATCAGATCTAAGTAGCAAACGAATGTATCTATAGTGCACCTGACGTTAAGTGATTACTGCCGTCCATGGACATCTTTAATGGACATATAGAATAGGGGCTGCATTCAAAGTCTCAACGCACCTGCCCTGCTACTCTCGAGAAGGAAGATGGCCGCGTCATATATAAGAAAGCCGGCAACGACACTATCCCACCTCATGTAAGATAAAACGTTGCGACCTCTAACTACATGCAAGCGCTGTCAGTTCGCTCATATTCTTAAAAAACTGCAGACATTAGAACGTACACATTATAGTACTTCCTGGACTTTAAGCATCAAAAAGCCCCGTAACAAAAACGAAGACTTTACACGCCATCTCCTTACTTATGGCTTTCGCACCATTATTGTACTTACCGGTCCGGAATAAATGTATGCTTCTAAAGGTTCTCCAGTTAATCCTGAGTAAAATATGTCTTTCCCGTGGTAGTTATAGCCATGTTTTTCCAATTCTTTGCAAACATCCCTTACTTTGGAGCCTCCAAACGCCGTACCTGTAAAGTTATAAGTATTATATTACAATGCTTACATAAATGAATTTTTTAGTCCAGTCCAATCCAGTGGAAAACATCGTTTTCTTTATATATTCGAATAAAAATTATCGATCAGATATTACAAAATACATTTTTTTAGTACGTTGACAAATACTTCTTTAAAAAAATGTTAAATATGTTATATAATTAAAATGGATACAAAATTTATTTTCAATAACTTAGAATTATATTGTTTCTTTACCATAATGAAATTTCCCTTCCATCAGCCCCGCTTTGCCCGCTAATAATTCAATTGTTTTCCCAACTGTCATTCTGGATGGAAATCCGTGGGGATTCATAATCATGTCCGGACAAATGCCTCTGTCATTGAAAGGCATGTCTTCCTGCTGCACGATAAGACCAGTCACACCTTTCTGTCCGTGTCGAGAACTGAATTTATCACCTATTTCTGGGACCCTCGTTTGCCGCAGCAATATTTTAATAAGGAATGCTTCTTCGGAATTCGATGACACCATCACTTTTTCTATGTACGATTCCACTGGCCCCTTGTACATAACCGGAACATCCTTGTACTCAACTTGTTGAGGTTGATTCTGGCCGATTGAATTTAATGTAGCGAGTGGCATTTGCTTATTAATCAACACCTGTCTATTCTCGACCATTTCCCCAGGCGCGGCGATCCCATCTGTATCTAGGATATCGTGTTGTTTAATTACCTTTCCAGTATTTGCATCCCTGGATGGACCTAATATTCTGTCTGAAGTTTGATTACTATGCCTTTTCATTGTGGTCTTTGCGCTTTTGTAGACTAAACACCGACCATAGCCTCTATCTATAGACGCTCTGTTGAGGATTAACGCATCTTCTATGTCGTAACCGCTGTAACTCATTACGGCTACCGTAGCGTTCTGTCCAGCTGGTAACTTATCGAAATTAGTCAATTCAATTGTCTTTGTTTTGACCATTGGACACTGGGGATAAACTAAGTTGTACATCAACGTATCGATTCTATTTTTCTGATTGTATCCTATAGTTCCTGCAAATTTTATTACATATATTATGATTGAAATGTTTCAACGGTGTAGACATCCATAAATTACGTCACAGGAATTTCCCGACTTTTTGATCCCACCCTTCGTCCTTGTCACAGCTGGTCACATTTGTAAGACCCGCCTTCTAGTGTGACGTCACAT
This sequence comes from Cecropterus lyciades, assembly GCA_002930495.1. Lineage (NCBI taxonomy): Eukaryota > Metazoa > Arthropoda > Insecta > Lepidoptera > Hesperiidae > Cecropterus > Cecropterus lyciades. Next base: position 368,868 of record MOOZ01000339.1, read on the forward strand.
TTTACAAATTTATACAAAAGAAATTATTAAATTAAAACAGCAGTTGCTCCTTCCCTCCTCCTTATAATGTGACGTACTTTATGTTTGACCCCCTAGAGACGTAACAGAAAATTTTAGCTGTTACTTACCCATCGCCTGTTTGCCCATAGCACATTGATATGTATTCCTAGGACTTTGATTGTGGTGTGGATATGGGACGAGGCCGGCGCAGACACCCAGAATAGTGAATGGCTCTATTTCGAGATGTGTTGTTACGTACGGATCAATCTCTCCTTCACGGGTCGCAATGTGACTGTCATTTTCCTCATTCACGTCTAAGTACTCAATGAGACCATCATTGAGGAAATCTTGGAATTTTCTAATGCCCCTGTTCAGTTCATTGATATGTAACTGTTGCACAAGCGGGTAACCTTTCTCTACTATGATATATGGCCTACAAAGTCTACCTCCGTCGCTGCAGATATAAACTGTCCTCTGATTGTGGTTTGGGTAAATTGATACGAAAGCAGAAATAAGTCCTCGTCTTCTGAACATTCTGAATATCTTTATAAGCTTTTTATACTGTCTTGTGACGCCTAAAATATTACCTGGAAAGCATATTTTTTAAATTACAAAGCAGTTTAGTTGTATACAGCACCAAAATTATATAAAATAAGATGCAGCGCCAAATCGAATATCGCGTTTATTTACTATGTTTCTAGAATTAGTTTAACTAATTTTTAATATTGGAGTAGTAATTGATTTGTGAAATATCACTTAAATAAATTATTTATTTCAAATTGACGATACTATTTATATGTATTTATTATGTACTATGTATTTGAGATTTAACAAATGGAATATCTTACCATTGAGAAACACTAGGTATACAGCAGGATGATTGATTTCTTCACCACCTAACAGTCTAACATCCTCTACGCCAGCATTGCAAGCTAATCTAGATATTGGTTCTTCTGAGCATTCTGTAGTAATGTGTGTCATTAGAGCCAGATTTTTTACAAGACCACATCCCTCGCCTTCAGGAGTGTCAGATGGACACAGCATACCCCATTGGGAGGGTTGAAGCGAGCGTGGCCCAGATACCTTTCTAGTTTTTTCAAACTGAGAATTTACTCTTGTCATCATTCCTAAAGCAGATATATAACTCAATCGACTCAAAACTTGCGTTACTCCATGCCTTTCCATTTTAAATCTTTTGATGGTCCAGTTACCCTAAAACAGTTTATTATGTGGATTACATTCCTAATTTTATACCAAACTGATGTAAATTTTGTAACATTTAAGGAAAAAGGCGTAGTAGTAACTTACAGAAGAAATGGCAGTAAACAATCCATTAGCAATTAAGTCTGGTCTCATGTGTTTTACAACATCAAATGGCGCAGCCTTGACTTTTGGTATTATCTTGTCCGCTATGGATTTGAGCTCCCAGTTAAATCTTTTGAATAAGTCTTCAAACATGAGGGCCAGTAAGGAGCCAGCTAACTCAAGTCTCTTGTTTCCATAATAATCAGGATCGTCTATTGCAGATTTATTTGACTCTGCCTCAATGACTCTTTTCACCATAATCGCTAAGTATATGGCTTTTACATAAAAATTGTAGTTCTCAACAGCTACATGAGCGAGGATGGTTGTAGCCAATAAATCGCGCGCTTCATCAACCGGAGTGCGAAATTTCGCATTTGATGTCTGAAACCTAATATTTATACATTTTATAATAAATTAATTTGTTCCAACTGAAAGACCAGTCCGTCAGTTATGAACTAGGGCAACAGTTCTAATGCTTGCCGATTTTTTTGCAGTATGCCGAGCATACAGTCCACTCCATTGGTACTTAAATGGTAAATGCCATCCACAGAAATACTACATAATTGGCTTGAAATAGGAGAGTACTGCCTGAGGTAGGAGCACACATGCATTGCAACCCGTGAGGAGTTCTATGTCAATGAGGGGTTCTATTATCTATAACTGATTACACACAAGATTGCAACGATTGAGACTTATAATAACAACAGAAATACATACATACCTCAATGTAAATACTATGATGGTTGAACTAATCGAAACAATATTGCTTTTGTCAGACTCAAAATAACTTGTCTAATAAAAATGAATGACTATTGACATGATAGTAACTTTACCATGAATTATTATATGACTATGAAGAATATTTATGTATGAAAATTACCTCTTTACTTTTAGTTTGCTACCAATATATGAGAGTGCTTGATTCTGTGTGAAGATTTTCAAGGTATGACATTCCATTATACATGGTGCCATTTTTTTGGCTATTGCATCTTCAGTACCAATAAGTTGCATTATTTCCTGATCACTGCAAATACCCATTGCTTTAAAAGCAACAGCAATTGGTATATCCTGAAATAGTGCATAAAATATGTAATTTACATATTGTTATTGTATACACAGGCTAATTTAAAACAGTTAAGATTTTTTTCTCTTATGTTTGTGAACCAATATTTTTTCATTTAGTTTGATAATTTTTGACAAGCTTTAGACATTTGACAGTGATAAATAAAAAAAGGAAACAATAAAAATTAATGAATACACCTGTATTTTGACCACTGCGTGAACTCTCCATCGTATATACAAGTTTTATGCTATTAAATATTACATATTATGTGTTGCAACTTAGTTTTTGAAACTTACATCAGATAGTGCATTATGCCTAAGGACATATTTTCCATTTTTCACTATAACATTAGTTCTAGTTTTCTTCTCATGGGTGGAACTCGTGACTTGACACTGAATGGCCCCTTTGAACTCATCCACTATCATTCTATTTCTTGACAGTTGTTCCTGGATTAATATTACTTTTTCTTGGCCTAGCAAATAATGCACAAATCATTATTTATTTAATGCATTATATTGTTTTACAATACAAACTCTATCCAGTTTATTTGTGAGTATGACAGTATATCAGATTAACATGCAACAAAAAAAAAATTACCAGTGTTTGTTTGTCTGTGTCCATAAACCATTAACACAGTAAGTACTGACGAAAAGCCAGAAAGTACATAATTACACAACTGTGCATGTGATAACAGCCATGCATGCAATAGATAAGTTGATATTCATCATTTAAGAAAAACATATTTTGATACTATCATACCTCGAATTATAAAGTAGCCACCAGGATCATGGGGGCACTCATTTAATTGGGATAGTTCAAAATCTGACTTGTTTGTTAGAACACAATTCGATGACCTTAACATGAGTGGCATCCTGTGAAAACATAAATTATTTATACCAAATAGTACCATTTTCACATTATCATTTTTAAACATTATAGGAAGTGAAATTACAGTAACAATGTAAAATGATTGTAAATATGTCTGATTGTAAAGAATGAGCACTAGTCCTTAATCCCCCGTAATCAAACTATCACATGCTAGTTCTAGCATAAAAACCTCTCAATATTAAGAAAACATAGTGTAGGAGATCCTTTTACATATAGATACATAAGTCTACAGTTATAATACATAACTCATAATAAGATACATACCTTCCAATAAGCTGTTTATTTTTTATAACTCTTTGGTTACCTCTTATATATTCTATGTCAACAGTGATAGGAGCGGAGTATGTCATATCTCTTAGTCGGCACTCGTGTGGGGTAGTTGGTTTGGTGATATTATACCCTTCTTCCAAATCAGGAGTACCAACATAAGCATTTAGATACTTGATATAAAATAAAGGATCTGAGTCACAAAATACTTTCTCATTTGCTTGAACGATTTTTTTAATTTCCACATTTATGAAATAATTAAATGAATCAATATGCTGCTTAACAAGACCCTTTACTTGTAGAAATGAGGGAACCAACTTCCATTTATCCTGAAATTTATATAAACATAAAATGAATGGTTTTTCATATATTTTAAAATACATATTGCACACACATATAAATATTCTAATGTCTCAATAATAAATGTATAACTATATAAGTATGTATTTTACATACATTTTTTTTTATTATTTTCTGTTGTTATATATTGTAATGTTTGAATAGACAGTTTGTCTGATATATACATTTTTATACAAGTTCATTTAAAGTACTGTAAATTATTGAAAACTAACCTCTATAGTTTTTATAGGTTCTCGCAAACCCTTGACAGAATCCCAGTCGATTTGTCTCTTATTTATTTCTCCCATGTTAGTGAGTTTTATTATTTAGCTTGGTTTACATTTATAATTTACTTTTTGCACATATTTTAAATAAAAAACACAATTTAATTCAAAGCTGTCATCACAGACATACCGCCGTATCTGTCACTGACTGTCGCCGTCAACAAACAAGGAACACATTACTTAAAATATTATTTTTTACAGCTCTGGATTCTTGCTTTTCAGCCCACAATTAACACATTGACATATTGGTACATTATAAAGTGCATTGTACTCAGTATCGATTTTCATCGATGTACAGAAGTCATATGGATGAGCAATGTGGGCATTTTTACCTATCATAGAAGCGTGTGTGGGGAATTTAATGCATTCACTTACAATGCATTAAATTCATCACATACGCTTCTAATCAGCTGATCAAATTGCAAAGTATACGTTAATTGTAAAAAGAGGTTAGTTAACTAAAACTTTTGATAATCTGTTTGATTTCATAGTGTAAAATATTTTGCTCTGTGTGATTTTTGTAATGTTGTTTATGGTAAGGAAGAAAACTCAACTCGACGGAGTTTGAGTTATTTTAGGAAATAAATTGATTATTTATATCGAAACAAACCGCTTAACTTATAAACATTAGGAAAAATATTAGTTAATGTACTTACAATGACATGATATTTATTTCAAGCAAAATAACAAAATGGTGTACGAAACCATACCGCGAACCGTTCGTATAGTATTACTTGGAGAACCTGGAGTAGGGAAGACCTCATTAATATTATCTTTAGTCACAGAAGAGTTCAGTGAGCATGTGCCGCCTAAAGCGGAAGAAATCACGATACCGGCGGATGTTACTCCAGAGCAAGTACCAACGAACATAGTAGATGTGTGTCGTAAGTTATCCAGGAAATATACGTAACCTTTTGGATTAATCACAATCCACTTTTAGCTGTAATCTCGTTACTGTTGTTACATAAAAACTCATTTGCAGTATCAGAACAAACGCTAGAACAAGTGGGGGAAGAAATAGAGAAGGCCCATGTAATATGCATTGTATTCTCAGTTGATAAACAAGAAACACTGAATAAAGTAGCTTCTTACTGGCTGCCGTTCGTGAGAGACAATAGTCCGGAAGAATATAGGAAGCCAGTTATTTTAGTTGGAAACAAAATAGATTTAATTGATTACTCTATTATAGATGTAAGTATACATTCATTATTATATTGTTACACTTCAACAATCTGAGAACAGTGATGGTCTACTTATATATATTTAGACCATTATCACACACATAACAGTCACATTAAAGTAAGAGGTATGTAGAATATAAAAAGATATGCTGTAATGGCAAAAACAAACATTGTGCGGGAACCTGCATGCCTGAGACTTCCTCATAAATTTCTTAAAGGTGTGTGATATGTGGTAATCTACAGCCAACTGAACTACAAACTACTATCAAGATAGGACAAATCTAATGCTGGCATAAATGATGATGATGATGCAAAGTTTAGAAGAAATCTCTTATATTACATATGTATAATGTTTCTGCAGAATATATGGGATATAGCTGAAGAATATCCAGAAGTTGACAGGTGCATAGAATGTTCTGCAAAGACTCTCACTAATGTGTCAGAGATGTTCTACAACGCACAGAAAGCAGTATTACACCCCATCCACCCTATTTATTCTATAGAAGAACAAGAGGTAAATGTTAACATTTTATTATTGTTTACTTACACATATTATTTATTAATAATGTATGACAATTTAATAATAGACTTTTTATTATATAAATGTGTACATAAATAAAAATTTTGTAAACCAATTTCTTATTATTTATTGCAGCTAACAGAAAGATGTAAGAAAGCGTTATCAAGGATATTCAAAATTTGTGATTTAGATGGTGATGGACTCTTAGATGATTATGAAATAACTATTTTCCAAAAGAAATGTTTTGATACACCTCTACAATTACAGGTAATAATATCATATCCTTTTTTGTTTTTTTTATTTGGTGCAAGTCTATTTTTCCCTTTAGAATTTAACTTATTGCTAAAGTCTTAAGTCTCTTGTATAGTCTAATAAGAAATGTATATTTTTGTTTGTACTGATAATCAAGGCAAGAATGACAATATACTTGTTAATATTTCAGGTTTTAGATGAAGTAAAATCTGTAATTGCACAAAATATAGCTGGTGGAATAGAAAATGAGTGTATAACAATGAAAGGATTTATTTTTTTGCATTGCTTATTCATACAAAGAGGCAGAAATGAAACCACCTGGACAGTGCTACGCAAATTTGGATATGATGAAAGTTTAGAAATGACACATAGTTATCTTTATGCCAAGTATGTTAATGCTATCACATCTTTATAATTGAACATGTAATATAATTTGTATTTCTTGTAACTTAATTAATTTTTATTAGGTAGTTTGCCAGACTTAATAAATGTTTATACTTATCTGTCCTTCGAAATAATTTTTAATATATATTTTTATATATATATGTGCGTGGGCCCCGTATTTTAAATGTTTCATTCACATAACGTGGCTTATATTATGAAGAAATATGAACTTACAGTATTAAGGTGCCTGTAGGCTGTACTTCAGAATTATCATATAAGGGCCAGCAGTTTCTTACACAGCTATTTGAGAAGTATGATCGAGACAAAGATGGTATGCTTAACCCAACGGAATTGAAAAATGTGTTCTCATGTTGTCCACGAATTCCGTGGCATAATCTGCGATATACAGTTCCAACTAACGATAAGGTAATATAGGAATAATGACTGAAATAATGCAAAATATGATTCTCATCAAATATTTTTACAATACATGTATGAAAAATATAGGATATGTACAGAATATTATATTATTTCTAGGGTTTCCTAACACTTCAAGGCTGGATGTGTAGATGGACTCTGATGACTTTACTTGATTTACAAAGTACAAGTGCCTACCTAGCATACCTAGGTTACAATTTTCTTGAAAATGATACTCAAAAGTCAGCTATACACAGTGAGTATCTTCTTGGTATTGAATATTTATTAAACAGATATTTTGCTTTTTTATATCTCTATGTCTCATTAAGGTTGAAAACATCCTACAATATTGTATATCATGGGTTTAAGATATACGTTATTTTAGTAATTTCGACAAACATGTTTTTTTTTTTAAATAACAACACCTTTGTTTACATTTTTTGATCTCGAATTGTATTTCAAATTATACACGTTTCATTTTTCTAAATTTTTCGTATATCTGAGGCTAAGGTTTAACAAATGAATGGTTAAACTTCGTAATCAACGATGATCTTAAATCAATTTATACTTTCACCGCTAGGTGTTGATAAATTTTAGGTTTTACTGGTAAATCGGGTTTTTCATTGCTACAGAGACGTATTTTTTGTTACAGTAACTCGTGATAAGAAAGTGGACATTGCCAAAAAACAGTCAAGTCGTAATGTGTACCAATGCCATGTAATCGGGCCGAGGTCTTGTGGTAAAACATCAATTTGTAGGAGTTTTTTGGGAATCGCACACAAGGTGAGATTTGCAATACAGTTTTGTTCATATAATTAATTTGAATACAATTTTCTTTATGTTTAATAGATTTATAAATTGTTATAACGATCACTAATTCTTATTGGTAGCTTTGGGGCAGTTTAAAAGCTAGATGTAGCATAGATTGCCGCAAAAAGTTGTAATATTGATGGTAGAAATTTTTAAACACAAGTTGAAAACACTGCACAAAGTGAATATATATGTAAGTGGGAAATATACATTTATTTTACTTTTAAGCTGGATTACTTAAGTGTTATAAATTCCTGCTTTTCATTGTGGAGGCACAGGAACATTTTTTCATTTGCTGAAATCATTTTTAGAAAATTATTAACTTAAGGTAATAATAACTTCAACACTGAAGAATGTGTATTAATCAACCTAGCTTCGATTGTATCACGTATACTCATCATATTCTGAGACAACATCACTAATTACTAGTAACAATTTGATCACGATATCCCCAACAAATCGTTACAGAAAATAAAGCCGCATACGACGTCGGAGCGCGGTGACGGCGCGTCGCCGGACAACAGCTGCATCAGCACGGTGCTGGTGTACGGCCAGGAGAAGTACCTCGTGCTGCGCGAGATCCCCATCACGCGCGTGTCCGACCCGCTGCAGCCGCACGAGGTCAACTGCGACGTCGCCTGCCTCGTGTACGACGTGGCCGCTAGTCGCTCATTCGAGTACATCGCTAGGATATATATCGTGAGTATATGATCTTTGGTCTTTCGAATATTACGTAAACCAGCCAAGGATCTGGATGGTGATTTCGTCAGCCATTATGTTGCCGTTAGTCGTTCCTTCGAGTACATCGGGTCATTCGAGTGTTACGTAACAACCAAGGGGTTTGATAGTGGTTTCGTCAGCCATATTATTGATTATTTGCAATTTATCAACAAATGAGAGGGGCTCATTTTCGTTGACAAAGAGGGGGTAGTCAAATATTATTAAAACCTTGCTTGCGTACTACTTGAATGATGCGTAATCATATTAACGTAACTAGGAGATGGCTAGGTGACTGTTCTGGTTTGTAATGAATAGGACTGAAGTTTAATTGCGTGACACTCATGTCTTAGCCGCATTGCGAGGCTAGGACCAGAAGAAAAAAGGTAACAAACAATTAGGAAATACATATCCAAAATATCCATAAACATATTGATTTTAAAATCATACATTATATTATAATGTTATATTCCACGTAATTTTATAATAAAAGAGGTGATAGGCATTATGACCAATAAAACGTATTTACAACACTAACCCACTGATTAATACACCATGTGATTGCTTCTATAAGCAATATAGGACAAAATTTTCTTATTTCGGTTATAGAAATATTTCGCCGAGAGCCACATTCCCGTGCTGATCGTGGGCACCCGCGGCGAGGCGCTGGTCACGCGGCAGGAGTACATTCTGCAGCCGGACGTGTTCTGCGGGAAGTACCAGCTGCTGCCGCCGCAGATATTCCACATACGCGAGAACAAACACGACGTGTTCGTCAAACTGGCCACCATGGCTGCGTTTCCGTAAGTTCCCGATGTATTTCATTACTTGTGTGGTTGCCGTCTCATTTATATATGAAGTTATATGAGAGGACTATCTTAGTCCTCGAGAGTAGCAATGTTATGTATTCACCAGGTAGTAGAACCAGTGCAGTTCGACCAGGGAAGTACCACCGCCACACCTATGTCTAGAGTGAAGCAGTTTTTGCGTATCGGTGGAAGGGTGTGGTTTCAGACTCACTTATATATAAGGCACACATCTTAATCCTTGGGAGTAGTAATGCATCTGTAATCGACTTTAGGTAGAAATTCTGTTCTATATAAAGTTGCTAACAAATGTTCATGGGAATAACCACTTACCATCAGATGGATTGCATGCTTGTTGGCTATTTGAATCTGATGATGTATACCACTGTATACATTGCTAGACGTAGTTTATATTTGCACAATTAATCCGAAATGTGTTATGTTCTCAGAAACATATGTATAGCACATACATATAAAATTAAGTACTCCACACACATGCATCACCTATAATCTTGTCATATCTAATAACCACCTGGTAACTATCATCACACAATCATGAACAATATTGCCGATATATTTGATTGATATTGCCTGTATATTGTGTTTTTTCTTTGCTATCATAATATGCAATGAACACAAAATAATACCAAATAGTTATTATCTGCTCATGTAAATAATACTCAAATTGGAATGATTGTTATGACTTGTCTATGTAATGACTGACAAACTTATTATTGTTGGTATGTACCTTATACCTTAGAGTTAGCATTTGTAACAATCTCTTACAAGATTACCTTCAGTCTTTTACTGTGTCTATTAAAAAATATATAAATGTACATCCTGACATTGCTACAATTTTTGCTTTCAATATTTGAAGATTTTCAATTTATACGCTAATTAGATATTATTTGTTTAGTGTAACTAATTTTATGATACTGTTATTTTAATTACCTTGGTCAGTCAATTTCAAGCTGCTTGGATTTTATTCAGCAAACACAGGTTAGTAAAACTAATACTATGATTTTATTTTTACGTTGGTAAAACCATTGCTTCTCCAATTTCTCCAAATCTTCCAATGTAGCACCGCATAGGTAAGCCCATTACGCCAGATAGACCATGCTCATTTACTCTTCAACTTTAATTTAAAAAAAATGAATGACAGCTGGAGAACATACAAATTTGTATTTGCGATTGTTCACATTGAAATTGTGGAGCGATTGCTAAATATTAAACACATATCATTTTATGAAAGTGTACACATAATTCTTGAGCAAGCTCGCGCCCGGCGATATCAGTAATGTGAAGCTCAATGTAAACACGAATTTTTAAGTACGTCGCGTCCGTTGCCACGAGTTCAATGTGATCAAGTACTATGAGTGTAGCTTTAGGATGATAGTATTGACTTTTACATATTTTGTTAACGCTTGCAGGCACCTGAAGAGCTTTGCCAGTTTCGCGGGAGACAACTCGTCCTGGTGGAAAGCGGGCGTAGGCGTCGCCGCCGCCACCATCATGGGGCTCGTTCTCATCAAGATGTTCAACTTCCAGCGGCGGTAGATTTCACAAATAGATTTAAATTGTATAATGTACCTACTCCCGAGCCGAAATTAAGTTGCATTGTTATCAAATGATGTGGGCCGAAAGGCTTCGTACGCACACGTTAGTCCACCATTATGATATTATATTACTTCCAATAGGATCACGTTTCTAGGACAGCGGTTCTAAATCGACTGGTTTCAATGGACGTCACCATGGATCAGTAAATGGAGTTAGAATACTATTGTTCTTTACAATTTACTACCACTGTAATCGCAGCATTGATTTTCTCTCATGCATTTTTTCATAAAAATAGATTGATATGAAATAAGTTATTTATTGAATAAATTTGTAAGCAGGATGAAACATAAAGCCAGAATGTGGTTTTATTAAATGAAAGTTATTAAACACAAGTTTATTACATGCGCGATCTACTAACGTGTTTCTAGTCGAGAAGGTAGTAGTCCCTTAGTGTCTCTAAGGCGGCGTAAGTTGCGGACTAAGTTCATTAACGACCCGGAGCGGCAGAGTTGCACGAGGCAGTGCCGTAGTGAAACGTGCCCTTAAACATCGCGGAAGAGCATCGCAAAGCGAATCACTACCGACACCGTATTTTAAGCAAACGCGTTGGATTGCATGCCTCCTTGTGCCTAAATGAATAAGTAAATATCAATCTATAAAAATAAAGTAATACGTAGTGAGTATGAAATATACGTACTGACCATATTTTAATGCCTTGTTAAATATTTGATCAAGAACACTTGTTGACATTTAGAGGTCCCGCACTGCTGCCACTGCATAGGCGAAGGACCTAAGTTTTACTTCGAATTCCTTAGGAGCACATTAAACACAAGCACAGTGTATGGTCGAGGATCTTTTTGAATACGTAGGTACTATTGACCATTAGAAACGCGCTCGTAAATCGCAACTGTAATTAATTCATAGACTTAAAGTAGACATTTGACATATACTACGATTTACGTGCAAAGAGTTTAAATTGTGAGTTCGTTATGTTAAGCCGGGTATACGCTGTGTTCGCGCACCAATCACGCTACATGCATTTCAGTAACCGTTCCAGTAATGGTTGCGTTCGCGCTACTCGACGGGCGCCTCACCTCACACTAGTGATATTTGCGCGAACCCAGTTTTGTGGTTTGAAGATGAATATAATTTTATCTACGACATAAAGCTCTGATTGCTAGTCGATATACACATCGTACTGCCTGCCGCTGCTGATTTATATTAAATACATAGTGAAGTATTACAATAATGTCACAATTCTTAAAAAGAATGTTATATTACAAACCAAAGATACGTATTCCATAGAATATGTATTCTATAGAAATTTTATTTTCAGTTGTAAATAAAAACTATGATTCGCCATGTTGTGTTTATTTTCAAATATCCCAATATTATTTGGTTTGAAATGACCAATATATGTTTATTTGTATTAAAAACACTTCTGCCTACAACTGCAGCTGTATCACCACTACACATTTTTCTGATTTGTAAAAATAGTGCTGCTTGGTTGGTTCGAAGTATTGTTTTATTAATAGTAGGTATGGCCTATCTGGGTATGGCCAAATCTGGGTAGGAATCCATTCCTATATGGGATTATTTACACATGTCCATGTAGTGGCAGAGTCGATTTAAACACCAATTCCTAGCATAGAACTGTTTTTGTGTTTTTCCGTAAAGATCTGGATTCCTATTGAATAAGTGACTACGCTGAAATTTACTCGTGTGAAAGAGTGTCCGCTCAGAATGTCCGACGCGGGCTAGATACATGTTTCTGACTCTTTTCAGCAAAAAATTTGGGTGTGCTCTGAACAGATGAGATACCAAATTCGTCGTAGTTGATTATCCGATCTGCAGTAAAATTTTATTTGCAATATATATTCTCTAGGTTCTGAAAGAAATCATTCACTGCCGTTTTGTTGAAATGATCTGGCAGCCCTTGTATGTTCAGGCTTACTTAAACTTAATTTTTTATGGCGTTTTCGGAACTAAGCTAACCAGTCTGCTTCCGCCATCTTATTTTTATTCCAACTAGCAGGATATTTAATGTCATTGGCCTTAGTAAATTCATATGCAAGTTTTTTAACTTGGGCACATGGCAGACATTTGTGCATCTTAGAACACTCTAATTCTAGTTCAATTTATATAATATCTACATCAATAATCTAGTTCTATATTTTATTCTAGTTTCAATCTTTGTGCTATCACTGCTCATGCTATCTATCCTAATATGAATATTTCTTATGGGCGAGAAAAGGACTAAGACACGATTTTAGGGAATTTCACAATGCCAGTTAAAAATTAGGTTTCAAGTCGTCGACAGAATCTGCGGAACGGAAGAAATTAAAATAACAACTAATCCGCAGTCGAAGAGTGGGGCGTCAAAGGAAGATAAATTCTCCTCCTTCTCCCCCTTTAAGGTAGACCATGTCCTTCTCCAATTACAGGGGCTCTTACTGATTCATGAACGCGCGCGTGTTGCTCCCTTGCGGAACTCAAATAAAATAATGCACACAGGAACTCGGATCCATCGTAGAAGGACAGAATGCAAACCCGTGCAAATGGCCTCGCCACTTTGCATATAGAGAAAGGTAAGGGATAACTCTCTGTCACTCCCGTGACATAAGGGTATTCTTGACGCATATATATGTGCATGCATACTCCCATATATCAGGGAGTTAAAATTCTTTAATTAAATTTGACAGTTTCGAAGAAGCGTAAAATTTTGGCTTTGGGTTAGAAATAAAAATTATTAATATTATTTTTTTGAATTTAGTTTCCTTGGATGTTAAGTGGGTTGAAACTTTATATAGGCAGCAAGCAGCATCTTTCTGTCTAGAACTAACTGCTATCACCTACACTCTGCTGGGTGCGGTGAGACTAACGACAATTAGGTCCTATGTCCAGCAGAATATCCTAAAAAAGTCTCCTGGATGGATGGATTATATTATACGCGAACGAAGTCGCCGATACTGCTAGCGTACTAATTATTAATTTTGTGACGTGCTTCTAGTTTATTCTCTGTTTTATATGGACATGGGCATGAAAATAACAATTTGTTTTGTATTATAACAGCATTTATTATGAAAAGATCTATTTTACTTTTACATATCAACACAATGAAGAACAAACAATAGTATTGTATTAACTATTAAATTAAATTCGGTATTTTATAACATTTAAAACTTAGGAGATTGTGTTTTCTATGTTACAAAATATTAATTTTATATTTATTTGGTAAAGGGATACTTTGCCTTTGCCTGTGTATCCCTGAGCATACAAGAAGAACAAAGTAATCTGCCATGTTAGTTTTTATAAAGTGTTTACAACTAAAGTCCCTACATCCAATTATTATACTTATGTTCTATGGCTGTCGCATTTTTTTTACATTTTGATGTTATTGAAAATCTGTATGAATAAAACTACAATTGACATAGTGTAATGAAATAAGCCACTTTCGGCAAACTTTAAACATATATACTTTTAATACTAGACAAAATTAATATAACAAGGTATTTGAAGTGCTGCAGGCATTTATTTATTGTGCCACCTTATATTATATTACATAAATATTAAAATGCAATACACATTTCATTTAGCCTTTATAGATGGAACCTATAATTGATTTTAACATAAAATAAAACCTTGATAATGACCTGTCTGTAAGTATATAAAATATGCATTATACTATTGAAATCAATTTTTAAGAACAAATTATGCTAATTTATGCTGATAATCGCCTATTTTTAGAAAGAAATACATATCTTAATTACACGGAATTAAACATTTAATTTACACGTTCGATAAATCAAACATACTGTTATCAGTAGTAAAATGCACTTTACTTAGTCGTAAATCTCATTTGAGAAAAGATTAAATTAAGTAATGAGAATATACTTCAGTCACAATGAAATGAAAATAAACCATAATTATATACTAAAGCTTATATTACTTGTAATTATTAATACGGTCGTTGCCGGTCCCGGCTGCTGAAAAAAAGGAACAAACTGTTAAAAATACTTGAGTATAAGGGTTAGGTTAGATTAGATTACAATGACAAAAAAATAGAAAATTATTAGGCTGCGTCCATATCAGACGTATCGTCCGCCACAAACTTTCAACGGGTTTATTCACAGTAAGACTGCGATATCCCCAGTGTGAATATGGCGTATTGTCTGTTTCGTGGGAATTAAAAGTGGAATATTAATGTAAATAAAAATGTAAAGCACGTGTCGGCATCTGACAGTATGATCCTTTCCATAAGTGCCGTATGCTTAAGATATGTTTAAGGGGCTACTTTGATATATTTTAAATATTGACTGACTGACTTAACATATTTTTGAGAACTTTATTTTTTTTTAACTCAACCATATGGGTTTTCTAACGTGGAAGACGTTCAGTTCAGTAACGATGTTTCTTTATAACTTAATATGTACACAACTTCGAAAAATCAGAACTGCATGCTTAGGATTTAATCCAGAGACCCGGATCGAATCCCACCCACAGACCAGTATTCAATTTCCATCTTGAGTATCACCTTGCCGAACAAATTTGCTTTGAATGTTGAATATCATTTTGCCAGGTTTTACTTAACGGTGCGGCTCATAGCCCTCGGTTTTATATATTCAAACTGGCTACTGACCCGCCGTCCCCGCGCATGGCGCCGCCGCTGCTGCCGCGGTCGCCTCCGCCACCGCCGCCGCCGTAGCC
>MOOZ01000339.1:391878-403105 GCA_002930495.1 Cecropterus lyciades
CTTTCACACAGTAACATATCCTAATATTTAATTTAGTTATGGTCAACTTTAACCCATTTTGCGCCGCCGTACTTGCTTGAGTACAGTAAATTTTTGTAACATAGGTTCTACATTTAAACAGTTTAATCAGTTTGGGAGGTCAATATCTTGTGACGGTAGATTTAAAATTGCGTCGACGCGAGCATCACATATCAATACAACAGCACGTTGCTGCAGGTAAGCTGTTAACCAATTTATAAATTTATTAACATTGTGTAAGTAATTTATATTAGTAACTTTTTTTTTTGAAGAAAACATGCCGGATGAATACAGCGGCAACATACATATGAGAAAAAAACCTTTATTTTGGTTTCAGTTTGTTAACAATGTCCTCAAAACGTTTTATGTCTGTAACCACTACGAGGGGTTAGAGGAAGCTATTATTCAGGCTATTTTTGAAGACAGTGACTCTGATGCTGACTATGATGTAGCCTTGTTCATCCGTCACAACGCTAGGCGGTGGTGCCTATAGTTGTGACGGATGAAGAAGGAGCTGATGAAGATTTGGTGACTGCTTCGCTGCCTCAAGATGAACCACTGGCCACAAAACGACTTCGACGTGATCAACAGGCTTATGTTGGTGTAAATATGAATCAACATATTCTACAACAATTCTTTGAGTTTTATAGTGGAAAACTGCCAATGCTCCCAATGAACCACTTGGATCAAGAGTTGTTAAATAACTTCTCGAAAAACTAGAAACCAATCCATCAGACCACAAAATCTTTTTTTGTTGTTTAGGCGTCATCTTGCCTGGCATTATTTACGTCAAACAACAACAAAGTAAAAGCTGCGCTTCATCATCAACAGTACCAGGACTAGCATGGAATGGCTCAGGGCACTATCCTCAATGAATATAAAAACAGTTGCGTTGTGCGATTTGTCATGTCAGAGTGCGGTGCCAATGTAAAACTTGCCTAAAAAAGCTGTGCGTAAAAAAGAGAATGTTTTGAAATTTTTTACTGCTAAGTGGCCACTGTACTCGCGCGAGTACACCCCTCTAAAACTTTTGAAAATACGAAAACATTTCTTTCTTTGTTTCATTTGTATTTAATTGTATCACCAATAATTAGAAAATAAATTATTTGAGTAACATGTGCTGCTAGTTTCATTTAGGCGCTTAATGGGTTAATGTCATATGGTCAACAGAGATTATTCATGTTCTTAACCGAGTAGAATTATTGTAAGCACAGAGCATCTTGCTAGCATTGCGCACTTTAATTTTTCTAATGTAATGCACTCAAATATATTGAAAAGAATATCACTTACACTATTTCATCACAAAAGACTCCAGAGTACTCACTGACACATTTACTGAAAATGTTCACAACTTTACAAACTTCTGAACTGCACTTAATTTAACCAACAAAAGATGTAAATGCATTTTTGTTTAATTTTGGCTCGAAGCCCTAAGACAAAAATGCCTTTACAACTGAGTCTTCATTTGAGAATCAAGTCTCTTTTTATAAGATATTAGAGACTTAAGGTTCTTTCATCATTACGTTCCCATCAGGTTGGTAACATGTCACTTAAGGACATCTGTAATCAACCCCAGACAAGATAAGTTTTGCCTAAGGTTAGCCACAGAAGCTTACTCCTGAATACTAAGTTGGAATATCTTAAATAAGTATGTATCCCCCTATCACACTCTTCAAACCAGAATAAAGCATGGGGGTGTCTCCAGAGTCAAGCTACCATCTTATAGGGTTTTTTAAAAATGACTTAAACAGAGGAACCTTAAATAGATACGGAAATGAATTAATGGTATAGTATAGTTTATAAAAACAACATACACTATAGTAAAACTTAACGCTGGATATTATGACTTACTATCATAAAAGAGAATCATTCATGTTGACTACTTTTGGCTTCAATTTCACACTCCTTCTACTTCTTTCTTCCTTTCTTCAAAGTGATTCCATTCTTCATATTTAAATTCAAATCTCAATACCATCAAATGTAAATTAAAATTATTATAACCACTTATGGATTAAAGTTATGAGACACAATATTGATAAAACCTGGCTATAGAAATAAAATCCTATTTTATCTTAAACATACTAATCATTTAAACATGTTTCTAGAATCTTAAAGCTAATTGACAGAAATAAAAGCTTTATAATTTGGCCAACCTATCTGTCCATTTACACCATACTATGTTTTTTTAAGTAGGAAACCTGTTGTGTTCAAAAAGCACTTTAAAATGCTAAAGTGGAATAAAATAAATTCAAATGAATGTTTCACACCAATTGGTATTTTTGTTTGAAAAAGATCAGGAGCACTTATGCAATAAGACACTAAAAGTGATACAGAGCTTTAGTGATGATTTTGTGTGGTCAGATGTGTACTTATTTATACAAATTTGTTTTTTTTTTATATATGATTATATACTGACATAAAAATATTAAGATTTAATTATTAAATTTTTTTCGAGAATTATACAAATTCTTTAAATGCTCAGTTATCCCACTATTTTTAAAAAGTTGGCTTTGTTTTATTATGTATTTTATATCATATATTGAAGAAAAAAAAATGGATTAACTCTCATTTATGCTAACTATAACTTATGATCATGTATTATTATGTCCACTTGAATTGTAGTATTCAGCAGTTTAATATAATGTCCATTTGTGTCACTATTCCTAGTCAGAGGTATTATGATACTTATAAAATACATATTATATCTAAGTTATAATAATAAGCATACAGACAAGGGTGAAATGAAAGGGTATAGCACACACAAAAGACTTAGTTTACCAGTAGGTACCTTATTTGTAATTTATTCGGATCAGTCAATAGAGAAAAATTGCTAATCATATGAACTGCAGTCACAACTCTCCTAGTGTTAAGTAAGAAATTATCAGTAACCTAACAAAACCTAAGACAAGTAACTGTAGGTTTTGCACATCAATGACTACATTTTATCCAAAACAATTCCATTCACAGTTAAAGGACATTATACTAATACTTTATAATGTCGTTTATGAATATTGCATTCATATAACAAATTGCTGCTTTTCATGAATAATTGCACAATTCAAATTTCATCAATTTTCAGGTATCGTTATCCTTGTAATATTATTTAAGAAATGAAAATTTGGTGATCTAACTCCACTGTGGTCAAAGACCTTTTCATTATATTTATCTTAACTTTGTTCATTGAAAAGATAAAAACAACAAGCATTGTTGAATGTTAACTGGCTCTGATGTAAAAGTTTTTTGTGAAAAAGATTTTTGTGTTGACTTATTGTTCATGTGAAGCAGCAATATATTAAATTTTGCATTACTGTTCCCTTAATAAACTGTTTCATTAATGCATCTACAAATCAATCACCCAATATTTCCACGATCCATAGTGTCCCACCGAAGGTCAATTTTAGCTGTAGCCAAATGTTCAAAAACTATAAGAAATTCAGTTCTAAATTGGCTAGAAGTGATATTTATTTACACTTTTATACATTGAGTTCTATGTTAATTGGATATAAATAACTTGTAGAGGTGACTGACTTTGCTACTTTTCTAAAATGATAACAGTTTGAATAATTTAAATTTCATATACAACTGGTGAGGCAAACCCACAATGGAGTTTTCACTTACCCTTGCACCTTAACATCTCCATCGTGGTATCGTGTATTTATTATAGTTCTTTCAATTTGGGTGATTGCAAGAACCTTTGGCTTTGGCTAAAACCTCCAATTTTGGCCGAAGCCAAAAGTTTTTGCCGAAGGTGGCCAAAGCCGAAGCTTCGGTCGGACACTAATGATCTAATACTGACCATCTGTTACACAAAATAACTAAATCTTGTTAATCTAGTTTCATATTATGTGGCTACATAATGTAGAAACATATTGATTGATATAAAGTAAGAAACTTGTGTCAAGAATTAATTATTAGGTGTAATTCAGAAACAGTAAGTACTCCAGAATATCAACCCAAATAGTTTCCATGAAATATGCATTTAACTTATCAGAAAAACATGTACAAATTAATTAACTGTGAAATGCTTACTCACCCATATCCTCCATCTCTATTGCCCCCGTCTCTATTGTAGCTAGGTCGGTCCCCGCCTCCGGCTCCATACCCTCCCCTGTCGCCACCAGAGTAATTGCTTCCGCGATCACTGCCGTAGCCGGAACCGCCACCGCTGCCGCGGTCACTGCTTCCATAGTTGCTGCCCCCGCGATCTCCACTCATGTTATAATTGTTGCCGCCGCTGTTACGGTCATAACCTCCACTGCCACCGTATCCAGAACCATAGTTCTGGCCATAATTACTTCCAGATTGACTGCCACCATAGCCGCCGCCATTATCTCCTGGAGGTTTTAACGATATTATACAGGATTTTCATAAAATATGGAAATAACACACTTTTTTATTTTAAGTAATTAATATTACCTCCAGAGCTTTGTTGATTCCACTCCGGAGCCTGGTTCTGTCCACCGTAACCGCTTTGGTTATACGAGCCTTGTTGTCCGCCGCCGTAATTGTTGTCGTTAGATCCTAATGATGGCGGGGGCATAGAATATTGAGCGGAGTATCCGCCGCCGCCGCCGCCACTATAATCACCGGACGAATAAGCTGTAATATAGAGAATCGTTAGAACGTAGCTATTTCAGAAATAATATTATTTATATAACAATAGCACTTACGATCGCCCATTTTGCGGAAGAGAAATAAAAGATAATAAGTAAGTGATTTTACGAAAAGTAATCAACAAAAATTAGGTTAAAAAAACCAGCACGCTTCAATAAAATGCAATGGCGGCGAACGGAATGAACGATATAGGAAAACGGCGTCGCGCGGCGTGAAGCGTCAACTCAGCCGTCGCCCGTTCAGTCAATGGCGTCAACGACACGCCGTCTATTATCTATGGCGGGCGTAACCATAACCATGAAATGAACTCCTTTAGGCGCGTATCCCCCGAAATTGTTGGCAACTTTTGTGTTTCCAACTCTCCGCAATGTCACTAACTTTTGTTTCAACTGTGTCTTCACCGAATCGATAAAAATCACCAACAAATCGAGAAACATTTTCGTTGACAACGGGCTGTCTCCACCGGCGTTTGTTGGCAACATGTCTTCCAATGACGATGATATTATGCAGCCAGCCGCAGTATGTATTATTTTAAGTAAAAAGAAGTACAAACATAAATATTGGGTACGACAAAGCCTCAAGGGAAAGAAAATATATGGAGGGATTGAAATATTAAATTCTTTGAAAAAAGATGGTCGTGTGATGTCCGTCTTGAATAGCACCACTCCCTCTCTTCCCTTGGATGTCGTATGAGGCGACGAAGGGATATTAACCAGGAGATGGGCAGCAGCATCTCTCTGTGAAATTTCAACTATACTGCGGTCACCAACACGCACAGCCAAGCGCGGTGACTATGGCAAAACCTCCTAATGGTAGCTGCAGAAATATCCCGGCCCCCAGTCCCCGGCAGCCTCGCTATTCCTGGCTATGGTAGCGGTCACAGTTCCGGCGGGGCAGGGAGTGCTAAGAATCTCCGGCAGAGATTGGGCTACCACAACCGACGTTTTCTGCACCTGGCAACATATAACACCAGGACTCTGAGGAACGATGAGAAGATATTGGAGCTGGAAAAAGTGGTAGAAAAGTTAAACTGGAGTATTAAAGGATTGTCTGAAGTCCGAAGATAGGGGGAGGACTCGACGATCCAAAATTCCGGTAACTTATTCTACCACCGGGAGGGCGAACATCTGCCCCAAGGTGGTGTCGGGTTTCTCGTCAACAAGTCCCTTATTAACAACGTCAAAAGTGTGTCGCCAAGGGTTACATACCTTATACTCAGGAGGATCCAAGAGGTACTCGCTGAAGGTCACACAGGTATATGTGCCGACATCGACGCACTCTGATGACAAGGTTGAGATTATATATGAGGACATATGCAGGGCCATACATACCTCAAAATCGTACTTCACAGTTGAGATTAGGGACTTCAAAGTAAAGCTGGACATTCGATATGGCGATGAGTTGAAGGTGGGGCCTTTTGGCATTGGTCATTGGAACCATCGAGGCCATTTGCTGGCTAACTTCTTGGATAAGGGAGGCTTCTACACGATGAACTCCTTTTTCAAGAAGAAGCCTCAAAGGAAGTGGACCAGGATGAGTCCCGATGGTACCACCAAAAACGTAGTTTCCCGAACGCTGACCAGCCGAGTTGGATTCTACGAGTGACCTCTTTCTCGAAGTTGGACTTACCCATCTGGATCACCTGCCTCAGGTAAATGTTATCGTCAACAACTTCGAGGATAGTACCTTCTACAACGACCGGTATGGGTGTGACATGGACGTTAGACATGATCTTCGTCTTGTCCATGTTCATCTTAAGACCCATCCGTTGAGAGGCACTTGAGAGGTCGCTAAGCATAATGCTAAGGTGCGCCAGCGACTCTGCCATGATGACTATGTCGTCTGCGAATCGAAGTTGAGTTATATATATTTGCCATCGATGTTGATGCCGAATCCTTTCCACTCCATCAGTTTGAACACGTCTTCCTGAATCTCGTAGAGGCTGACGTCCGGGATATCTTCGGTAAAATGTCGAGTTAGCGTGGCTCGCTTGTCATTGACAGGTGTCATAGGTCCACGCGAAGAGGTATATAACTGTCCATAGAAGTCAGAACTCAGAACTTCGGGCCTCGTAGCGACTGTGGTGCCGGCATCCGCCTTCAGCTTCGTTAATAGGCTTTGCCCAATACGCATATCCCTTGCGAAGACCTTCTCTTGTCTGATGAAGAAGATGTCTTCTCATCCAATATACCTCAGAGCCTGAAGTCGAAGATGTTCGCAGTGTGTGTTGTCAGTGATAACATACGACGCCGAGACGTGGTCTTTTACTGTGAGCCTAATACGCAAGTTCAAAGTCACTTAGCGAGCTATGGAGAGAGCTATGCTTGATATTTCCCTACGCGACAGAATTCGCAACGATGAAATCCGTAGGAGAACGAAGGTTACCGACATAACTCTCAGAATAAGTAAGCTGAAGTGGCAATGGGCAGGCCACATCCTCCGTAGGACAGACAACCGATGGGGTAAAAGAGTCCTTGATTGGAGACCACGTCTGGGCAAAAGGCGTACAGGCCGCCCTCCGACCAGGTGGACCTGAAGAAGACGGCGGGCTACCCCTGGATTCAGATGGCGCAGGACTGGTCGGAGTGGCGCAGATTAGGGGAGGCCTATGTCCAGCAGTGGACTTTCAAGGGCTGACGGATGGATGGATGGATTGAAAAGAGATTAGCAGGCAGAATTGAAGGTGGACAAATCAGAAATTTTCTTCGTATGAGTGAGTCTGATTTTAAAGGCTGCTCAATTTTTTTTGGCCCAAAAATTAAAAAAAAAAACAGATACAAATTATAGACAAGCAACCACACCTGTGGAACGTTTATTAATTACTTGTTTACATTTTTTTTGCTAACACAGATTGAATTTGAAGGTGGTAGAACTCTTTTTGGTTCGACTCCGGAAGCACCACCGCCACACATATTTCTGCCTAATAACAGCAGTGTTATGCGCTGTTGTGTTCTGGTCTGAAAGGTGTGGTGAGACATACTTTTCCGAGGCATTCCATCTTAGTCCTCAGGGGTAGCGACGCATCCGTGGCTTACCGTAGGTGTGACTTTGATCTTACCTAGGGTTGATTACAGATGTCCATGGGCGGCAGTAGTCACTTACCATAAGTTGAGCTACATGCTCGATTGCTACTTCCATACTATAAAAAAACATTTTGTCACCAACACGTGTTGACAACACAAAAGTTGGCAACTTTTGTTCGGTGTTGCCCCAGTTTCAGAAACCGCAAGTTGTGACAAGCTATGCTAAATGAGTTCTATCCACGTTGGCCCTCGACTTTATTCGGCCAACTAGGCGAGCGACACCGAGCGATGCCAAGACAATGCAAATAAACTGTCTATACTTTGGTATTGGCGGTCACTCGGCGACGTTCGGCCAACACGTATTGCAGCCTTTATAAAACGTACGAATCGGTATCGGCGAAAGATATTAGGTATATCAGTTGACTATTTTTCTTAAATATTTATAATTTCGATATTTCTTTATTCAGGGATCGGGTTATACAAATAAAAAAGAAATATTATTTGAATCTTAATCATTTATTTAAAAAAAGTATAGGTATACCTACCTGAATATTTTAACACAAGTACAAGCACTTAATATATTTTCTATTCATACATTTTATCATCTGGTATTTCAGATGTAAAACACAAGATTATTGCTGCTTTTACAACCTTATCGTTGATTTACACTACTAGAAGTTACTGAATAAAACCTTGTGGAAAGTCGATAAGTCTGGTTCCACATTTGAACTGGTGCTGAATAAAGCTGGATTGGTACTATGTCTGAAAATAAATAAACAATTTTATTTATAATGTTTTCTACATCTCTACTAAAATACCATGTCATGCACAGGCGTGGCATGTGGAGATGGAAAAGGCGGCTCCTAGGCTGCATATTTAGGCTGGCGAAAGACTTTTATCCTTTTCTTATTATTTAACATAGTTTTCCTAAGTTTAACTATAAAATTTAAATAGCGCCAACGGGAGATTTGCTTATAGCGGAGGGCGGATAATAGTTTTTACACCATTTTGAAGACTATTCACTATTTAACTTCCGTCCATAGATGATGCGAACCCACTCTATCCCACTAACATAAAATGTAAAACCTATCAAAAATACTATACAAACAGTTTTGATATCTAGCTAAGAATTTAATATCTTTACATTCCTGTGTAGTAAATGCTACCATATATTACAATTTGATATAGGATTGAACGGGGCAAATGCCATACCTAACTTTTTAGTTATTACTACTACAAAAATTCTGATAACCGTGTGTCATTAAGGTATTTAGTCGCTAATGATGAAAGTAATATGTTAAATTAAAATCACTTCGCTATCGGATGTTTATCAAATTTAAAAAAATATATGTTAGCTTATTACCCAGTGTACAGGGGCAAATGTAATAATCTTGTTCAATTTCTTAGGACTGTAGATAGAATCCAATTAGATCTAAATGTAAAAAAAATGCTAATTTCAAATTAAATTCTTATTTCCAAGATGACCAGCGATTTAAGTTACTTTATGAATTTGCATATGCATATGACGTTATTTTCTCTCATTATTCCATCAAAATGTCTACTAAATTTGTCAGGGCCTAGTTTAAAAGTTACCAAGCATAAATCAGAGTTGGCAGCACCAGTCTTTAAAGTGAAATAAAACTTCTAAGTCGTCCTTACATTTGCCCCGCTATTGCAATTTCCCCATTTAACTATACATAAAGTAAATTTATAGAACTTTTATTTTAGAAATAGCAACAGTTTACCAAATTACCAAAAAAAGTTTCATTAAATCAACTGAATTTTTTTTAACAAAGCAGTTAAATTTCTGTCTGTATATTTTCAAGCATTAATTATTACTCTATATTATTCAAGCATTTTTATATAAAGTAAATATGTTATAATACTAACTTTGCTGATGTGGCAGTTGACCGTGGAGTAACAAGAAGACAATTCATTGGTTGCCCATCTAACTGACGATTATGATATAAATCTACAGCTTTTTGAGCATCTTCAAGACTTTTATAGATAACTTCTGCAGTCCCTGGTCTCACAAGTCGAGATTCAATCATTCCACCAACATCACCAAATAACTCCTAAAAATAGCACACAACATTAATATAAGTGAGGGTTCTTGATTGCTTTGCGCTTATTAAAATTTAATGTCAAAGCTTCATTCTACTACCCCTTTTAAAAACTCATACCTGAAAAAAGGGCTGTGTCGATTAAGCGCTATTCAAATATCTATAATAATTTATGAATTTCTAAATTAACAGGGATTTTTTTACAATCATTCAAATAATCACTATGGACGTAAGATAATGTTTTTCATTAAAATTTTCTTAGGCATGGTATTGTATGGTGCATGTCTTAAATTCTAACCTCGGTCCCCAATGGAGAATAATGTGTACTCATGCAATATTTTAATAGTAAAATACATTGATAAAACAAGAAAAAGATATTCAAAGATCATCCCAAAAAATATAGAAATAATTTTATTTTGACTTGACATCCAGTAATTAGAGATGACTATAATTAATAACATATGAGATAAGTCAATGACATAATAAAGGTTATTAACAAGAAATACAGAACACACCTCAATATCGCCTCCAGTGACTGTGTTACGCAGGTTACTAACGATAATTCTATATTCAATGACAGGTTTTTCTGTTTTTTCAACTTTGTCTTCACTTCTCAATGCTGCCATTGGTCTCTTTTTTAAAATAGATGGCGGCCGGGGTGGACTTTTTTCTTTCGCAACTAGAGCTGTCCTGTTGACATACAAATAAATTGGTGAATACAAATTTCACACAAAATATATGTAAAAAACATTTAGCTATATATTTGTTCATATTCATTAAAAAAACCTTGTCCTGGCTGACTTCTTCTTCTGAGTAATTCATCATTGCAGAGGCTAAATTACTGAAGCTGGAAACATGAAATTAGGTATGTGGATTCCTATTATGATGTAGATACCATTAAGAAAGGACTTTCTTTATATTCAATACCTAAGGGGGGTTAAATAGGTGTAGTAAGTTTAAAACTTTGCCACTTATAAAGCAATCATTACGAAAATAAGTATTTGCCTTTCTGGTTACACCTTTTTCACCATTTTTACGTAATCAACCTCTAAGATAGTTAAAGCTTTTTATAAATGTTTACCTGTGAATAATAGCGCTTCTGTTTTGATTGTCACTGTTACGAGCAGTGATTCTAAGCTGCATACTTGCACGCCTATTAGAAAGTTCTATTTTTGGTGGTGAATACTCTTCACCCATGGGATCATCTATTATTTGAAGATCATTTTCTACCGTTCTGACTATGGGTTTAATAGGTAGTCTACTGGCTGAAACAAAGGAATACTAAAATGTTAATAACTCAATCTTCGATAGGGATCACATTAGTGCTCTTGGTATCAAATTTAATGTTGAAACTACAGTGCAACCTCGATATAAGAAATCGGAAGGGAACAAGTAAATATTCGTTATTGAGCGGACGACCCGCGTGGCTGAGCGGTCACTATACCGGTCTGACACGCAGTGGGTCCCGGGTTCGATCCCCGGCCAGACAGACATCTGAATGATGAGTTT
>MOOZ01000339.1:406446-422721 GCA_002930495.1 Cecropterus lyciades
TTTAGTATGGAAGTAGCAAATGAGCATGCAGCCCACCTGATGGTAAGTGACTACTGCCGCCCATGGACATCTGTAATCAACCCCAGGTAAGACCAAAGTCTCACCTAAAGTTAGCCACAGGTGCGTTGCCACCCTGCGGACTAAGATGGAATGCCTTGAAAAAGTATGTCTCCCTTACCACACCCTTCAGGCCAGAACACAACAGCGCATAACACTGTTGTTATTAGGCAGAAATAGGTGTGGCGGTGGTGCCTCAGGAGTCGAACCACAAAGAGTTCTACCACCCTCAAAGAATATTAGTAAGATAATAGTTTTGCTTTTTCTGCACTTGGTTTGCAAGTTGTGTTGCCTGTATCATTAGATATAGCAGAGTATTAAAATGCATAAATATTATTTATTACATTTTCATCTTGTCAGCATGTTGAAATGTGCTGATAGACATGAACTTTCATTCATGGACAACTACAATACTGATCTTACCTGCAATTGATCTGTTTTCAAGGAACTTCCTTTTGGCATTAACTTGATTTCGGTTGCCAATCTTAGCTATGTTTGTTTGCTGTGATGTCACTTGTCTGGAAGGGTCTACAAAAACTGAAACAGTATACCAGATGATTATTTATCATAACCTTATTTACCAAAGCAACCAACCAAAGTAGTTTAAATATTTTACTTAATTTATTTAACAATTTAACAAAAATGATTTCTTTTTCTCTACTACATACCTCTTCCTTCTTTCACTAAATTGCGCACATACTTTCCACGACTTTTTAATGTATTGCTTGTTTGAATACCTTGGTTTGATTGCTGAAAATATGTAGAATTTTTTTAATAATAATAAATAACTTAATGGTTGTAATAATTTGTAAGAAGTCAAGTTTTTATGATGATATGAGAATGTTTAAAAGCTATTAAATTATTAAACAGATGATTAATAGAAATATTAACTGACTCTTTTCGCCCGTAGCTGTTGTAATTTCAAACGTGCATCCTTCTGCTTAGCAAGTTCAGCCAAAATCTCGCGTGCATCGGTTATCTGAGTTCTCTTTTTAGAAATAATTTTATTTCTAGCATCAACTATTTTATTAGGCGGTTTTGGCTTTCGATTTATATTTCTGAAAAAAAAAATATAAATACATACGAAACAATAAAATTTAAAAGAGATATATAATACTAAATAAGTATCGGTTAAATGCAAAATACGAACATAATAGACACTTATGAACATTATAAAATTGTAGTGCAAGTTATAATGCTATATATAAGCTATAATGATATGAAATGAAATGAAATACCTTGTAATTTTTTTCTTTTTATTGATAATATCTTCCAGACTCATGTCCATAAACGTAGCCATTGCCAAAATTATATTAGTATGTAGCAGGTTTCTATTGTACAAGAAGGACTGCCGTTTTACACTTAAATTTATTTAATAACTAAAAGACTCTCGAAATAATAGTTTATTCAACAAAAGTAACACACGCTATATATTTTGATTGATTTTTATATCGGTATATCTGTCACATTTGACAATCTGAATTTTGTGTTAAGACGAGTGAGTACTCGAGTATATTTATATTTATAACGAAGAATAATTCTAATCTTTTATCTATGATTTTAGGCACTAGAGTCTAGACAAACAGCATTATGAATGTTGCAAATAGATTTGTGTAAATAATTCATGTTTTATCGCGACTGATAAAATCTAACTGAAAATAACACATTCCACGCAAAATTTAATTATTATTTAAAATGTTTTTACGGTTTTGGCTTCAACACCTTTAAACCTAACTTTGTTAATTCGCAGCCATATTTTTCTTTTTTGACTGAAAATTTAAATATTACTCATTATGCCGCATCCGCCAGCTTGCCAAGCCTCAACAAGCCATCACAAATTCAAACGTGTGGATGGAACGTATGCCTTAGTTTGTATAGGCTTGCAAGCGCTTGGAACCGATCTAGTGTCGGTTTTTTCCCAAGTCAAAGGGAATTTGCCGCATGCGCTTGCGAAGCGTCCACACGTTTGCGCTCACTTAGTCTCGTTTGTATACTGGTACCGAATAGACGTACGCTCGTCTTGTATAAAAAAATGTGACTGGTAAAGTAAAAACATCTTCAACTTTTTGGAATAACCAGAAAATATTGATCACAAGGATAAAAAATAACCCATGCACGGAGTCACCTTAGTACATCATTGAATAAGCCAGTAAAGGAATTGAAAACTAAGAAGGAAATTCTATTGGTCATAATAATACAGTAAATAAATATAAATAACTTAAGCCAAATTTTATGGCCGATACAAGCTCAACGCCCATTACGTTCGTCATGTTTTTTTTTAAATGTAGACAATGCATTTTTCACCCGAGAAATACTGTTTATATGGTTAAAAAAGTAACAGAGTAAAGAACACAATAGTTTTTTGTTTCTTTATACTTCATTTCTTGGTTTTATGATAAAAAATCTTAACAACATTATGACCGATTCAAGCTCAATGTCCATTACGTCCGTCGTGCTTGCCTCATCCGAATACACTAACTCATTCGCATGCGTATGGATGGCGATGTTTGATTGCCAAAATCAAGCCAAGCGTTTGTAGAGGTTCTGAGTTTGCGGCAAGCAAGCGTGTGGGCGCGGCATTACACATCACTCGAGCAAACGGTATAGTGAACGTTCGTTGATAGATTTAAATATGTATATGCCATGCTACGTACTATCCGAGCCCAATATTTAAATTATTATAACTTTTGATTTAACTGAAATGGACTAAATTAATGTTTACTTAAGATGTTAACTTTTCGACATTCGTTTATGGTATTCAATATTATCCATATGTAATCTGTGCAGCATCTTTATATGACCCTGCTTACTTTTTCTTTTATCTTTATAGTCCCGTAAAGTCAACTAAAATCGTTCTTGTGCTTTTTGCTGTAAGAATCAAGAAATAATAAATTTATCAAAAATGAAATTATGAAATACTTTATTAAACTTTTATTGTTTTTGTTTTCTTTATAGTATAAATTAAATTTATATACTTAAGTCAGTATAGCAATAAACAATTGTAAATAAATTTGTTGCGTGTAAATTTTATTATATCGTGTGAATCCTTTTTGTGTCTTGAGATAGCAATTCTCATTTATATCAATAGAATGGAAACCGAAAGAGAAGACGGTGAAATGAGTGATGATAATGAAATGCTCGTCGATGATAAACCTGCTTCTGTTTTAGATAACGATGATGACTGTACAGTGGTATAAATATTTACTCATTTCCTTCTCTTTATTTCTACGCACCATGTTATTGTTTTGGGAGCTGTGACTTAAAATTCATCTATCATTTCGTTTTCAGTATTACAAAGCCGAAAAAAGTGGTGTTGTTGTGAAAAAATTAGAAAAAATTGATGCTTCAAAACTAGAAGAAAGAGCCAAAAGATTTGGCCTCAATTTATGTGGCAACAGAGTTGTCACACAGAAACAAATCGACGAACTTTACTCGAACTGTGGCATAGAGAGTGGTAACGAGAGACATTTTCGATTTGATGCACTGCATTTAAATGGAGTTGAAGGTCTCACAACTAAAGAAATTTTTGAGTATTTGGAAGATTATAAACCAGTATCATTAGAATGGATTGATGACACTTCATGTAAGTGTCTTGTCTTAGTTATGGTCTATTAAATATAATATTTTTTACAGTAGAATCCAGATATAACAACATGGGATTGACAACACATGGTCACACTAATTGGATGGTGCACATAACTCCCAAATCATATACTTGTCTGTCAACTCAGCATCACCATATACCAAGCAAATAAAATTGTTAATTACAAGTAATTGATTTAAGTTATATATTTAAAGTATTAAGTAAATGAAGCCTTGATTGTTTTGTGTTTTGCAGAAGATTAGATAGTTTATCATTGGCAGGTTAAAGTTTTGATTATTGGTATGTAGATTAATTTTGATTTGTTCCAAATCCTAAGTGAATTTTGAATGCTGTACTCTCAACCGAAATGATCTAACTGCTAAAACAGAATGTAGTTATTGTATCATTTGTTTCGTAAATCCCATATTTATTGTAAATGTATAGATGTCTGTTATTCAGTCACATAAAAAAAGCTGAACATAGGGAAGGATTATTCCTTTTAATTCCTGTAGATCTAATTCTGAAGTCCCATCTTTTAATTGTATGTAAATATTTATTTTTAGGTAACATTGTTTGTCAGGATCATATATCAGCCGCGCTGGCTCTATTAGTTCATTCCCGTGAAATACAAAATGATGACTTAAAAGGAATTAGCAATAAATCAACACATCATTGGAGAGAAGGAATGCCTCATCCTAAAGTGGATACAATATTAATGCGCTTTGCTACTAACGGTGATAAAAGAATTGGAAAGAAAAAGACTCAGGTGAACAGTTTTCGCTCAGGGACAGACAGAAATAAAAATACAGAAAGTTGTAGTAAAAATCCATGGGGAGACTTGTGTAAATCATGGGGCATATATGATCACCAAGAAATTTTCCAGCGCAAATTGCCAAAAAATGATTATGAAGAGGAATCAGAGGGAACAAGCGATGTAGTGCAAATAAAAAACAAAAAGTTAGCAATGCGACTAGGGAAACGTAGTCACAACATAGAAGATCATGAAGATAGTAGTTCAGATTCGGAATGGAAAAAAAAGTCAAAAACCCCACGCATGAGGATGCATGCTGATGATGAAGAATCTAAAAGAAAGAAAAACATAAATGTAGAGCCATTAGAGACTGGAGATGGTGAGGCATATGCACCATTATCAATAGAAGTGGTTAATACTAAAATCAAATATACTCCAAGAAATGGACCTAAATTGTCAGAAAAATTCCGAAATCATGGTAAATCCCATGGAGATACCAAAACTCACAGTGTCAGATCACGTTTGGGAGCAAAAGTAACACCACCTGTAGAAGAATATTCTTCAAGTGATGAATCTTCCTCTGAAGATTCAGATTACAATAAGCATACCATGAGTAGGGTACAAAAAGTAGACAATAATTTAGCTAAATCTAGTGTGTGGTCTAGATTAGAAGAGAAACCAAGAGAACAAAGTAATCAAAGAGATTTACGACATATTTTAAAATCCAAAAAGCAAGAAAAAAAACCTGATGATTTGCGAGAGCGTCTTGGAAAATCGAAGCAATCAAATTTACGTATTGAAATAGATAATGATGTACTTAACTGAATGAAATATATTTTTTAACAGTTTTTAATTATTTTTTTCAATATTTCCTCTTCTCCGAATTTCGAGTTCAATAATTTCGTAGCTATGTATTTAGTTACATCATAAACTTCCTAGTCAAATATAATTTTGATTTTCTATTCACATCTCTTTGCGTAAGGTGCTGTAAGGCGTTTTTGGAATATCTTTCTTTAATCTATACTAATATTATAAAGCTGAAGAGTTTGTTTGTTTGTTTGAACGCGCTAATCTCAGGAACTACTGGTCCGATTTGAAAAATTCTTGGTGTTAGATAGCCCATTTATCGAGGAAGGCTATAGGCTATCTATCATAACGCTAAGACCAATAGAAGCGGAGCACCAATGAAGAATGTTTCAAAATCGGGTTTTTTTTTTTTCTAATGAGATATAAAATTTCGGTTAATGTATGTCACGTTACATTTCTTTTAAACGCGGGTGAAACCGCGGGCTCAGCTAGTAACAAATAATGATTGACTTTAAGTACAATACAATTCGGTTGTGCGGTAGACCTACAAGTGTCTGGGAGTGTTGGTAATTAATTTTGAAGTGAAACATCAATATCTATAGGCGCACGTAAATCTGATTGTTGGCGAAGCAATTGCCACACCGTTTTTATTTAGGGCCATCTGTTATACATTTTTGGAACAATTAAGTATCGAACAAAGCTGAGCGGGCTGCAGTTTTACGACTTAGTGCGAGGTACTGTTTGTAGATGGCGTTATTTCCATTATGCTATATATTTAGTTCCTGCATTTATGCATATTATTGTTACGAATACGAGGTCTCACATCTGCCAGGCGTCCCGTGACCAGGCTATTTTTGACTTAATAAAGATAATGGTACTTTTACTATTATTCAGAATTTAAGTAAGTCGAATATATTTTTTTACATACATTATGTACTAAACTATTTTCTTACTTTATTTAATGAGATAAAAAGGTAGATATCCTAACTACCCCACTCCTCAAAAAATAAATATTGTTCATGGCCGTATGCAGTACTCTGATAGCCCTAGTCTGGAAGGTCAGATTGTTTAGCATCGTTGTATGCATCTGCCAGTGCGTGTTGTTGGTGTGTGAAATAGAACTTAAATTTGACACAATTTCCGAAACTATCAGGATTGAGCAAGAGGAATTTAAGTCGGCGAAAAAAAAAAGAGGGGGCATGTAGATAATCTTTGACACATGTGTCTGCAATTAGACGAGCAAAAAAATGGTCGCGAAATCTACCACCCGTTAAGCAAGGTGGTTATAGAAACCTTGTAATAAAATGTTGATTTCGCGCAATCTCATTCGATTTTTTTGAGTTACAGATCATGCATAATAAATAATATTCGCGTGTTTTATTTTGTTCTCAAAGTGTAGAGTACAATTACCCCAAATAACGTACAATACTTTATGATAAAGTACAGGTGACAACCCTATCCAAGATAGAAATATCGCGAGAGAAAGGCAGGTATAGAAAAAAAAGGTTAATTATTATCATAACAAAAAATAAAAGACATTTCTATCTGTAGTATTTTATTAATCAATAAATTACATGCGTTTTGTGCATTTGCATAAAGCACAATTTCTCAGTGTTTTGAATTGTGAAAATATTAAAGCATAAAATTGACATTGTTCATGATTTGTATTTACTATAGCAAAAAAAAAAGAGTAACAATATTATTTCATTCAGATTTCATCACATTTATTCTATCAGTAGGCCAAAAAAGGACTTCGTATTGAGTGTTAAAGCTAATAAACTATAATTATGTCGATCATAGATTGCTCGTGACATGGACTAATAATTCTTGATTCAAACATGAGACGTTCACGTCTTACTTTTTTATAAAAAGAGAATAATCTTATATATTTTTACTTAATGGGCTAACTTTTAAATACAAGATTAGTAATTGCTAAATAATGTGTATTCTCATTATATTCAATGTGTACACAGACTTTTTTGGATGTTTACAGAATAGATAATAAATACTAAATTAAAACATATTAAAATGTTACATTTTTACTGCCTTTTTGATTCACAATAACAATAGCATTGATTTGGATGTAAATATAAACCAAGAACAAAAACTATAACTTAATAGTATATATAATTATGATCCTATATAGTGGTGTAGTTATTTAATGTTAAATAATCATATAGTGCATGTTAGTATTGTAATTTATTTTAGGAGAATAAATGCGTACGTACTAGGCTAACTAGGCCTTATGATATGTTGTTTAATATTCAAAAATTTTGGAATATAGGCGTCACAATAATCATGTTTTTTTATAGAAATTACATTAATAGAATATTTTTTTATATTTATATTCATAATAGGTTTTTTTTCTATTACTCTTGCTTAAATTTACTTGTTAATCAATCACTTTTAACATAAAATTATAATTGTGATACTACACGATTAGTCATTGTAGCCTTCAAAATTAAATTTGTAGTATTTTTTTTATTATTTCTACAAGAAATACTAAAATACTGTGATTAGTTGTGTTTTTGAAAATACCGTTATTATATTCTCGCTTTCATCATACACAAAAAAGTTCTAATGGAGTTAACAATTATCAAATTATGTCTTCAAACATATTTCAACAAAATTAGAAACATTGTAAATAAAAGTTAACAATAAAAAAAGAACAAAATTATATATGGTTGACAAATCTACATAAAAAAACATACCTCAGCTGTAGCAGTAAAAGTTATTGTATAAATACAGTTAACAGTATTGAAATTTAACATAACCCCTGAGATATCGACGAAAATCCCCCGTCTATAATACGGAGACAATACATTATTTTATTCTGGTACACTGATAGGACATCACATAAGATAGTATTATTTGTAGGTACGGTAACATGTGGCAAAATAAATAATTTCGCAATAAATAAATTACTTGGCAGTAAATAACGTGAATAGGAAAAAATGGAAGCCATATTTTTGAACATAGATTTCATGTGCTCTTTGTCGTATTGAAATTGATGTAGTTCTAATTAAATATTTCGAGACGATTTTTAAAGACCTAGATCATGAGATTCCGTTATTCCCAAATCATTGCTTGCAAAACTCCACCATTACGAGCATTTACAAAACGTTTTTTTTATTTTTTTATTTAAAACGTTATTTACTTAGGTGACTAAGATATAATGGATTTATCTATATATATTGTTTCAAAATTGTGTTTTAAGGCATTTGAACGATAAAACTTGCACATCGCCGGCAACCTGTAACTGTATAGATAGCATAAATGTACATTATTCTAGCTATACATTTTTACAAGAACAGCACGTATAGTCTTGGTAAGGTAAGATTGCAGAATCTGTCCATTTATTATGTAATAATTTAATTTAATTGTATTTAATTGTAAATTATGTCTTATTATTTCTTAGATAGATAGATTGTGGAAAGTATTATTCAATCACAATCGCTATTATATTGCGTGGTATTCTTTTTCTTTTTTTGATAAGCGGTAGTTGCGGAATATAAATAGCAACATATGGCATAGTACGTTGCATCACTTTTCAAAGTTACTTATTAATTGCCTCGATATTAACGGTTTGTAAAGCCACGAAGGTTCTAACGCCGCTATACACTTGGCCGTGGTGATAAATGGTGAAAGTAACCGTGGCAGTAATAACTAAGACTGTCCCTGTAGTTCCGGGACCAGAATAGAGCTACGGTATCCCTTGCCTGTCGTAAGAGGCGACTAAAAGGGGGCTTCTGGGGTTGCGGGCGGCCAGAGAGGAGGCTCGAGCCGTTCAGCCAAGCGATCTCGGTAAGGACGGCGGCATGTGTGGTCGCATACCGTCGTGAAGGCATGGTGACCGCAAATGCTCACAGGAGAGCCCGTAAAGGGCATCGCGCTCGGAGGACTCCGGTTGCGTTCCGTTGGAGATCCCGGAGTCCCCCACGCAGCGCTGAGGACGGCCACCGGGGGGCTTTTAGTGCGGTAAAAATCCCACATAACTTGGTGTTGCTCCCACGGAGTCGGGTACCTTTTGAAGGTTTCCTCCTCTTTACAAAAAAAAAAATAACTAAGACAGGTAAACATAAATAACCTGTTATTTGAAATAGCAACAGGTAAAATTTAATTTGGTTATTTTCAAAATAGGTGCCATATATTTTATAACAGTAATATATCACGATCTATGCATTGATTATAATCTAGTCAGCATATTCCGGTTGTAATAAACAATCTGTTTCCGTAAGCTTTTAGTATGTATAATACATGATGATCATGTAATCGCAATATTAAAATGTAGGATGTAAATAAATAATATATATTTGTGCTCTACAACATACAGTCCCACCTTTAAAACTTTTGCCTATTAACTAGTGTTCTATAGTAATAATACATCTATATTTTTTCACATTAAGTACTATGTCCTTACATCTGGCACATATATAATTTTAAAATGAATAAAATGATACGCAACAAAAAAATACTATAATTTTCCGAGCATTATTGTGTCATAAAGAATACAAACTAGGTATAAAGTATTCTCAATCCCATGTCATTTCTTTCATGATACGTACGTGTATCTATACGTTTTAGTGGAATGTTTCAGTCTTCATACATAAGTACTTTTAGTACACGACAATGTATAAATAAAAATCTTATTTGTATTTTTAATACAAAACGAAAATTTGCACGGTCAATTTCTTTTAAGTCACTGATGAGAACTACTTGGGTTTCTTTTCTTTTTCTTTGTCTTCGTCTTTTTTCTTAGAGATTAAAGTATGTTTGGCCTTCTTCAACTGTTTTTTAACTTTGTCTTTTACTTTAGTTTTCTTTCCTGGAGTAACTGCTTCTGCAGACTTCATTGACGAGCTATTTGAGTCACTGTTTCTTTGAGCTGAAATTTACATAAAAATATTTATAACTTTATTTTATAGAATTCTTAGTATAATAATACAACGGTTCTGACGAACATGTCAACATTTGACCGACCCCGGTTTGATTGTTATCTGGGGTCGGCTTAATGGCACGTATTTTTTTATCTGGAAGAAATCTACATGCTTCTCTCCTAATTGTGAAAAATCTCACCTGCTATTAATTTGTCGAGACGAATTTAAATACCAGGGGCAGACCGGAAATCGCCAAAATCACCTCACGTAATTAGTGGTCGTCCCCTTAGTACTTACTTTAGGTGCCGTTAATGCCGCTCGGGGCCAAAGTTAGATTCGTTGCTCACCCATTTAGAAATATTAAGTCTAAACATTCTGCCACCACATAAATGTGCTGCCCAGAGGCACAAGTTGGGTTTCAAAGTTTTTCCTAAAGGAAATACCGGTTATATAATACGCAGAAGTTGTTTTTGCCGTCCCCTAAGACGCGCCGACCGAGGCCACGCCCCCTCTCCTCAATTGAGAAATCACTAGTGTCCGACCGAAGGTCAATTTTTGGCCTAAGCCGAATGTTTAAAAACAAAAATAAAATCAGTTCCAAATTGTCTAGAAGTGAAAAATATACCACATTGAAAATCTTTTATATATTAATGTTAATGTTGATTTTGTATAAACAACTTGTAGGGCTGATTACAATTACTTTGCAATTTGTTAAAGATGATAACAGGTTGCCAGTTGTGTTTGAAATTCACGTAATTTGGAAAAACGTGAGTTTTAAACACAACTGGCAAAGCAAGCTCACTACGGAATGTGCTTGCTTATCTTTGCGCTTTACCATCTCAATCGCAGTGTACTGCATTCGTTAAAGTTTGTAATTTTTTCCCTTGTTCAAGACCTTCGTCTTCCGCCAAATCTTCGGTCGATCTTGGCCGAAACCGAAGAGTTTGCCGAAGGCGATATTTTTGGATGAAGGTGGTGGAAACCGAAGCTTCGGTCGGACATTATAAATTACTATAGGTGAGTGATGTCGTACCTCTCTTGGAGGCGATGGAGGCTGCGATGGCGAGGTCTTCCTGGCGCTCGCGGCGGCGCTCGGCGTCCAGCTGCTGCACCAGCTCGTCGCGCAGCCGCACGATGGCCACCAGCCGGCTCACCAACTGCTCCTCGCGCGCCTGCACACAACACGCATGTCAGGATTCTCATTTACATATAGTATACTTGCTGAACCCTGCGGTTCTACCCGCGTTTAAAAAATGTAACTTTACATAGTTACAGTACACAGTAGTTACATATAGCTGAAACTTTGGACCTTATACAATTTTAACATTATAGCATTATTTCAGAGAAGGCTGATAGCAACTCACATTAGCGGCAGTAACGGTGGCTGCGTGCGCGTAGAGCGCGCGCGGTTTCTTAAGTTTTAATTTTTTATGTGGAACCCTAATTACATTTTCTAAAATAGAAGTAGCCTAAGTTATGCCTTATGATGTCAGCTATCCAACAGTGAAAGTCTCGTCAAAATCGGTCAAGCAGTTTCAGAGATTACCCAGAACAAACAGACAGATAGACAGAAAGACAAAATTTTTAGTAATTGATGTTTTGTTATCAGTATCGTATGTATACTTTCATATGCATTTGGAAAAAGCAGTTAATTTGATATCACAAGCAGACACTTTAATTATATTTGTTATATGTATCTATAGATTATACTAAGGTATATATATATACATATCGCTGCTCTGAATGAACAACTGCACTATTCAACATACATCAATATTATAAGTTGCACATATAATTTTATCCTTATTATATTATTTTAGAATTGAATATTCGTTGCTCTAAAACCACTGTAGTAATTATTTTAACCTAATTCATTAAAAAGATTTTTTTAAATCAGCAGTCACTAACCTCTAAAAATGCAGCGAACCGCTTAGAACTAGGATTGACATGATGCATGTTTTTTTTGTCTAACTGAATTATATTTACATTTTTAAGCATGTAAAAATTCCCTATCTTCATTTTGGATCTAGACATTAGAGGGGTAGGCTGAAATATATACCACTGGCTTCCATATACCTACAATATGAAGTATAGTACTTCGAATCACTAATAAATATATCAATGTATAATTATTATTATCAGCTCTTATAATATGACTCACCTTATCAGCATCTATGCGATTGACGGCGGGCTGCGATTGTATGACCCTGATTTCGTGCTCAATATCAGCTTGTTCTTGCTCTAGTCTTTGTTGTCTTCGACTTGAAAGTAAACAACACATTACCTTGAAAATCATTATATGGAGAGTAGGAAAACATATACTAGACATATTTATTGTGACATGCACACAGGACAATTTGCATAAAGCAGTCCAAAGTGATACATCTAGTTAAATACTGCATATTTGAGCCTTTGGCTCAAGTATAGTAATCTGGTATATATATAATACATTATATTGCATATCTTTCACCATCATATATAACATCAGCTGTAGAAAGTATATTTTCAACCAAGGCAACTTTGCCACATTTTAATTTAAAAGAGAAATTATAAGGAAAAGAGGAATAGCGTTCATATTTTGTATATATTATTTATCAATTGCAATGATACATGATGGAATAATTAAATGATGATACAAACAATAGATACTACACTATCTATGTACCATTGTACAAAAGTAAATTACCTTTAAAGTCTAAGTGCGCATTATTGATTGCGATCACTTGATATCCTCTTCAACTTAAGGCTTAAGATTTAATAGATAATGTTGCAAAAATTTTACTGTTGGGAAGGAAAATCGTGTGTTTTATTGATAAGATGGTTATTATAATATAACATTTCTTTGTGTTAATGTCCTTAATGACCCAAGTATCAGCGCTCAATCGCAAATGGTTTATCTATGAGGACCATCCATTATTTATAATCTTAATCATTTCCGTTGTTATAATCCTGTATATCTATGATAATACAATTAAGAATATGTGAATATGAGGCAATCAATTTATTTCAAATACCTTTATAATCAATTTATGCTTATTTCTGTGACTGTTTAATCAGACTTTATATTACATTATGAGAAGTTTTGGCTTACTCTCGGTCGAAAGTAAAAGGGAAGTATGCCTTATATAATAAATAATTTGTATTTTTAACCAAGCTCAATTTTTGATAATGTTTGAGAGTATTAAATCGGCGTTGTGTGCTAATTATATATAATATTTACTAAATGTTACAAATATTCCCCGGAACAAAAAATTGATACTAGAGAAATAATACTTTATATTAACTACAAGTACTCAATTACCAGTACATTTAATGTATTTATAACATGACAATTAAAGTAGGAATATATTATGTAATTATTGACTTACATATACATCAATTCTGTCTGTTTCCTGAACAAATCATTCTTCTCATTGACGAGTTCGCACAGCTGAATTACTAAATCTTCAACTTCCTCTTGGGGCACAGTATTCGCCTCGTCGCCTGCAGTAAACAAATTTGAAGTATTATTGAATAATGGCCTTATTTGTTTCAATCAAGTGCGGCGTCGTCTTTAACGCTAGTACATCTAGTTACAATTTTTCAATTATATACTGATGGACATATAACGGTTAGAATTAGGTCAAGATAAAGATCTCAACTGTTTCAAATCTTGTCATAAGATAATAGTTTATAGAATATGCATGATTGTGTGTTATTCCGTTGTTGCACATGGGCGTCGCAATGTGCGACAAGGGGGAGCTGCTGCCTTGACCCCCCAAGTAATTAAAATAACGCACTACGCATTCGATTTTTTGATTACAATTGAGACTCGCTAAATGGGGAAGCTACTCCTTAATAGAAATGTAAAAATTACTGCTCCTTACTGATGTATGGGCAGTGGATACTGAGGGTCATCGGCCGGCAAGAATACATTTACCAACACCAATAATATACATACATATGCAATTTTTTTTTTACTTTTGAATCATACAATTGCGTGGCAAAATATATTGTGTTGTGCTTTGTGCAATTTCAGTGCGTTATTGTGCCGTAAAAGTTCAAATGAATACCATAATTAAAGCTAGACGCTTTAAGAAAATGAATTTCCATCCATATTTTAGTGGTTTTTCGCTCAGGTCAGGTTACCAATTGCAGTATCGCAATAAATATTATAAATAAATGCACGATTGATGACACGTAATACGTACACTAGACGTAATTATAATAGTGCATTGTGAGTAAGTGGATGCACAGAAAACATTTATCCTCCCAATTATGGTGTATAATCTGCTCGAATTGCTCGATAAGAATGCTCTGGCGCTCGAGGTTGAGCTGTTACCTCCAGCACATCGAGCTAACATTAACAGTTACGTAATATTTAGATACTCGCCGAGAACAGACGATTTGCAAATAATGTATTTGGATGTATGGTCAAAGCTTCTTATTCACGGTTTCAGCATTCGCGTTACCAGTATTCGCAGGTTAAAAAAATATGTCAATTTCCTTGTATTCGCGGCTTAAATTTTTTTATTCAGCGCATGCTGCTTGCGCCTCAGCTTTCTTTGAGTACTGCTGGTCATTCGCGGTTTCTGTATTCGTGGCATAAAAGCGGAACGTAACCTCCACGAATAAACTTTTACTGTATTGGGCATTCGTCACGATACATTTCTTCTCTTCACGGTGTAGGATTTTAACAGTAAATTTTATGTTAGGATTACCCTTCGGTATTAGTGCGTACGGTATTAGTGTTACATTCTCGTCAATTTCGGCGGGCATCAAAGCATCAAAACGTCGCGTAAGAGTGCGCAGTGATACAGGTGCAGGGAGCAGATTTACCCTCACACTTGTCGCGTATCATCTGCTCGATGAGCACGCCCTGGCGCTCGAGGCCGAGCTGCTGCGTCTCCAGCAGGTCGAGCTGCAGCTGCAGCTGCTCGGGCGGCAGCTGCAGGCGCACGGCGCGCCGCGCGGGCAGCGGCAGCCCCGGCGCCGGGCCCTTCGCGCGGCGGCCGCTCGACACGCCTGGCGACACATCAATGATGAGAATATACTTTATTGTACCCTAAGAAAAGGTATTACAACTTTTAAAAGGAAAGGAGGTCTTATCTAAACGGCGATTTTTTCTGGACAAGAACTTTACTTCAGTTGGATTAGACAGTATAGAGTACAGAAAAACAGAATGTGCAAATTTCGGCGAAGACGAATTGGGAAATTTCGGCGAAGACGCATTGGGAGCCACTAATATTACGCAGCAGTGACAGCCGAATGGTTCTAATTCTATGCAGGCACCACTGGTTTTTCTAAAATTATGTTCGTATTAAGAAATAATGAACATTGCTTTACAGCGAAGGCAAACATTGTGGAAATCTACGCGGCTGAGAGTTCTTGAAAAAGTTCTCAAATGTTGTCTTTCAATTCACATTTGGCCAGCCCGTTGGACTATGATCTGAAAATCTCTAAATCTGAGAGAACACTCGTGCTCAGCAGTAAGCCATTAATGGGTTGACCAATAGCTATTAAATGGCCATGATTTCACAATATGAGGATTGAATGAGGGGGCGTTTTTATTGATTCCAGTGATAAAATCTTGAAAAGGACTGAACTAAAAGTAGAAAGTATTTCTACGCAAAGACAGACAATCTAGAGAAATTTACTGTAGAAAACCAAACTGGACTTCACATAATGTATATTATAATTTATTACCGTCTGAGGCATTATTCCGAATTTCCGAAGTGTCGATGCCCTTTTCCAATGATCCTTCATATCCGGATAATGTGGAGAGGCTGTCTGGAGGCGTAGGTGCAAGACGCTTCTTTGATTTTGGTGTTGATACGCCGAACGATTTCTAGAACAGATGTAAAGTTTATTTTTATTTCATAGATATAACGCACA
Source organism: Cecropterus lyciades (assembly GCA_002930495.1). Classification (NCBI taxonomy): domain Eukaryota; kingdom Metazoa; phylum Arthropoda; class Insecta; order Lepidoptera; family Hesperiidae; genus Cecropterus; species Cecropterus lyciades. The sequence continues at coordinate 422,396 of MOOZ01000339.1, forward strand.
GGTCTATATTGTATCCTGCCCTATCTAGATTTATTTGATTTGTATAGCCAAGTGTATCTGTGAATAGGTATGTGAAAAAAAAATCGGTCTAAGTAGAGCATGAAATATATCACCATCATGTGTAGTTAGACTTTCAATAAGTGTAGGAATTGTGGAAACAGTTTGTGACCAAATCATAGCTTATAAACATTGGTACATGTAATTAATCATGTATCATTACATTAAGTTATAAAAAGGGATGTAAAAATTGAGAAAGTATAGACATTTAAGAAATGATGAGAGTTCAAATTTATTATTGTACTACATTACATAAATAATCCTATACT
>MOOZ01000340.1:13720-26089 GCA_002930495.1 Cecropterus lyciades
GGGCGGTTGCTCTATAAAAAGAATACTTAGGTATAAAGCTACAACAAAACTACTTTCATCTAACGATATATCTACATAAACGCATAAACGTAAACATAAACGCTTGCTACACTCATAGCCCCACAGTAGGATTTTCTCCTGTGTCGTGGGTGCCATGGACACACAAAGACGAATACACAAACACCCAGACCCAGAACAGAAGTCCAAACTCTTCATTCAAATTTCTGCCTGGCCGGGGATCGAACCCGGGACCCACTGCGTGTCAGACCGGTATGGTGACCGCTCCGCCACGCGGGTCGTCAAATCTACGATATAAAGTTATGTTATATAATGAGGCAATCTCATCACAAGGCATATACATCAAAGAATAAAAATATATACCACCATACCTGCAGCACCCACATAATATTAAGATAGTTTGTACTTTGTTAGGCATTTGTAACGAATTCCCGCTATTCAACAAGAGATGGCGCCACTAGGATTCTGAATCACGCTGTCGAAGTAATATTAACATCTCATATGTATATATAAAAGCTTCTAACTAAAACGATCAGAACACTGCCCCTCGGATTCCGCTTAAATACTATGTTCACATTGGTAACTTACTCCAAACAGTCATAGGTGGAATCACTTACAGACGTATCGTTACCCCTAAATTGAAACGCCTTGTAAATAATATGCTATATAAATAAAATATATATGCCCCTATACCACTCCCAATAAGCCAAAATTGTATGCATTTATGAATTAAATGTGTGCCTTAAATGCCGTGGTGTGCGTGAATATTGGCTCCCTCCGAAAATTGGCTGGCAGAGAATGCTTATAGCATTCGTCTATACTAACATTTATTGTAAGGTACATAAAGAATAAATAAATATTAAAATTAAAATATGTATGTTGGTTGTGCCCTCAGAACTTTAGCTTACTGTTACATAAGGAATATATAGTAACTAAATAGACTAATAGCTGTGTGCGCAATATTAAACTCGTTAGAGCGATCAATCAGACACGTGACGCGATTTGCGGCGGAAGAGGCGCTTTTGCTGACGTAACGTAGTAACTAGTAATTACTAGTAAGTAAGAGAGCTAATACACGAACGAGTTCATTTCGACGACCATCCCTAACGATTCAATCAGCTATTGTCAACGATTGTCGACAACAGACGCTGACTGTTTTTAGCATCTGAATGTCGACGACCTGTCTCCGATGGGCGTCGACAATCGCCGACTGTTTTAAGCATCTGACGACCAACCAAAGTCATCTACGATAAGCGGCGATGGTCAGCGACAGCAGTGGCCAATCGAATATGTTTGACAACCAATTTTTACTACGTACCTTATTCAAAAATAGATTGACTTGATTTGATTAAAAAACATGAACAGCATGATTTTATCATACCCGTAATGTAAAGTAATAATTCTGCAAGCATTTATTGCAGCAATCAATAACGTGACGCCATCCATAGCAAATAGCAGGACTGTTTGCTTTGCTATTCAAACATTACGTAAGGAGTAAATATTAATTTAGGATGACATAAACTGTACACCTTCATCTATCTCTTCCATGGAAAGTGTTATAACATAGAACAGAAAAACCAAAACTGTCTTCTATATCATGTATTCTATAACATTGTTTGATAACATAATTTAAATTTATGGTTAGACTAGCTGAGCCCCGCGGTTTTACCCGCGTTTAAAAAATGTAACTTGACATAGTAACATATACATTCGCGTGGAGCGCACGTGGTTTCTTAGGTTTTAATTTTTTTATGCTGAACCCTAATTAAATTTTCTAAAATAGAATTAGCCTAAGTTACGCCTTATGACATCAGCTATGTAATAGTGAAAGTCCCGTCAAAATTGGTTCAGTGGTTTCAGAGATTACCTAGAACAAACAGACAGACAGACAGACAAAAATTTTACTGATTGATTTTTTGTTATCAGTATCGTATATACTTTCGTATACATTTGGTGTTATTTTTATATTACAAACAGACACTTCAATTTTATTTATATGTATAGATATTAAATTTACCCCAAGGAAAGTTTTAGGTTAAAGCTAAAATATTAAATTATGACGCCCCCTTGAAACTTGTGTCTAGGAAACTTCACAACCAAAAAAAAAGGTCACCAAATCTAAATATTCTGCCGCTTCCTAAATGAGTATTAGTAATAGACAAACCCTTTTATGAATCCTGATTCACATGCTGGGAAGTAGCTTCCCGAATGTCTAATTCTATTATTTTCTAAACACGACTTATTCTATAGTTTCTTTTTTAGATTTAAGCATTAATTACAGGGCTTTTAGAGCAATTGACATTGTAATGTATCAAAATTCTAATGCATGTTATTTATATTTTCTTAATCGCTTTAAGTGCCGTGTGGTGACTTCAATCTCACCGCCATTCACTCTCTTCCCGTTGATGTCGTAGTAGGCAACTAAGGGGCAAAATCAAGGAGATGGCACGTCTTCCTGCGTAACATTAACACCCATTGCGGCTACTAACAGGCAAACCAAGTATAGGCCTTATAGGAATAAGGCCCATTAGGGGTATCTCCAGCAATGGATCTAAATAGTCTGATACCGCTGTACAAGTGAGACATGGACAGGGAGTTTTAGACCTCGTTTCGCAGTCAACGTGTTAACACAATAGTACCAATAGATAAAGTCATAACTTGGGTGAACGATCAATCAGTCAACGCTATGGCGAACAGCCAATTACTGGAGCTAGCGTCATTAGTGGTCAATCTATCTGTCCCTATTATACAGTGTTAGGTTAAATGAAGGGCATTTTCAAGCTAATGATATAGTATGCCTATAAATGATTAAATAAATCACATGAAAAAATATTAATAATTACAGAGAAACACGTAATAAAGATACAATTGAACAACCCTTACTGAACTAGGGCCACCTAAGCATAGGCGAGAAAATTGTGTAAAATTAAAAAAGTCTTCAAACAAGAGGACCTTGCTTTTGCCGACAAATTTCTGAGGTAATTTATTTAAGATCCTCTCTTAATTTTTGGAATGGTCTATTAACTTTCATTTGATACCCATATTTTTACTGAAGCTTCATTTTACCTACTTACAGGCGCCATTTTTTTTCAATTATATAGCCTATTTTACTCTGCAAACTGAAACGATTCTACTAATAAGTCATATGTTACAATCGTTAAGCCGTTTGGGCTGTAGCGAATGCCAATGAATAGGATATATAATACATACTTACATACATACGCTCGAAAAACACCACCCTCTTTCTGACGCAATCAGGAAAAATTCAATTACACGCAAATACGTTGCGCAGTAAAACGTCACTCATACCCCGTCACACATACCTCATTCATACCCCAGATCTTACATCGTCTCTTAAAGCGTAAACTTCAAAAATACCCTACTAGTAGAAACTGCCGCTTAAGAAAATAACCCCTCCAGATTTATATCCTTTATCAAATGACTTTTGAACATCACATTCCTTTTGATTGCTCAAGCGCTAGAATCTCATTACTGCTCGCCAAGTCAGTTCACTTAAAAGGAAAGAAATGCGGAAATACTAAAAGCTTGACTAAAGCAATTTTCGCTAAGCTCTCTATCGCTATGAGCTTTCCTTTAATTAATAAATGCAAGTTCGTAAGTTATACTTTGAACTACAAAGCTGCGATTAATATTTTCTTAGATGGATAATATCTTAAAAACAAATACTATATATGAATTTATTAACCAACTTCCCAAAGGAAAGATGTTATCTATTTGACATGTATATTATTTTCACGATATATTTATCCATACTAACATTATAAAAGCGAAAGTTTGTAAGGGTGTATGTGTGTTTGTGTTTCGCGCAAAAACTACTTCGCTGAAATTTCGCGCACATGTAGTTTATGACCTGCATTAATAAATGGAATGCTCATTACCCTGGTAAACGTGACCAAAGCGGGCAGAGCTCTGGGAATAATCTAGTTAATCCATATATTTACCGACAGTATACCTACTCCCTTTTGTAAAATCATCGCACCTCAATCACTAAAGATAAAAACATAAAATTAGGACAACAAATTAATTTTATGACGTGGACACTCACTAAGTAATATTTTGAATGATTGTTTTTTTGATTGTTTTTTGTATTATTGTTCAGATTTTAATCTGTATGTGTGAAGTGGGCTTTTGGTAGTAATTAAAATGACATAATATTTTGATAAACACAAAATAGATATCAAGAAGTTCTGACATAGTAAGTGGAGTAAATGTATGTATTTTTTGAGCATGCCGTCCACCTGATTGTCACGTCTGAATTGTTACTCCCAAGGACTAAGATGGTCGCCTCATGTATAAGTAAGCCGGCAACCACACCCATCCACCGAAACGCAAGAATTGCTTCACGCTAGAAATAGGGGTGACGGTGGTACCACCCCTTATTTTTATTTTATTTATTTATTTCCAAAAAAAAGTACATAGTTTTACAGTTTTACAGTCTGCCAAACTGTGCAATAGTTTGTCGGCAGCAGCTCTCGTGGCTACAGTACAACATAACAAAAAAAAAATGTACTACTACTTAATTACCTCAGTGTTATGCTTACATAATAATGAAAGTCTAATGACAGTTATATTCTATAGCGTACTTAGTGTCCATCTTAAACGATAAAAACAAAAACTATAAACACAACCACATACGTGTACCACTCTACTTTTACACCCACACCCACACCCACACACATACACACTCATACACAAGCACGCCTGTGGAACTACATTGGTTCTACCACATTATGTTGAATACGAGTATATTATATATTCGTACATTGAAAAAACAAAACTGTGTGAAACACATTGAAAAAGAAACACTGTGTAACATACCTAATTGTACAATAAAAAAAAAAAATCACATAAAGGTAATAGAGGGTTGTATGATATTAAGTGACCATTCCCGACGTATATTTGTAACTAATAAAGAGAGCAGGAATCATAAAATCTGTAGTGATAGATGCGTCCCTGAGGACTACAACTGAAACATTCCACTTACGTAACTTTTCAAACCTTTTTCTGCTCAATAACAACAGTGTTACAGCATATTCGTCAAACTAGAACGCAGGAGAACTACACTGTTGTTTAAAGTTAGTAAAACCGTTTGTGGTTTGAGTTCGGAAGCACCACCGCCACACCTATTTCTGCTTAATAACAACAGTGTTACATCATATTCATCAAACTAGAACTAAGAAGAACTACACTGTTGTTTAAATTTAGTAAAACCGTTTGTGGTTTGAGTTCGGAAGCACCACCGCCACACCTATTTCTGCTTAATAACAACAGTGTTACATCATATTCGTCAAACTAGAACACAGGAGAACTACACTGTTGTTTAAAGTTAGTAAAACCGTTTGTGGCTTGAGTTCGGAAGCACCACCGCCACACCTATTTCTGCTTAATAACAGCAGTGTTACGTGCTGCTGTGTTCTGGTCTGAAAGGTGTGGTAAGGGAGACATACTTGTCCTAGGCGGTTCAACATAGTCTCCAGGGGTAACAACGCATCTGTGGCCGAGCTCAGGTCCTTCCAATCTTCTTCTAGATATCGTGGGTGGCCACTAAAGGATAAACCCTAGAAGATGGGCAGCATCGTCTTTTTGTGTAACATCACCCACTGTGTTCACCAACACTCATACCAGGCGCGATGATTATTATCAAAATCCGCATTAGGAAAGACCTATATCCAGCAGTAGACTGATACATTATACCAACATGTGTACTCTTACTAACTCCTGTATTCTACTACATGCAGAAGCAACAAATTTTATAATCTTTTCCTGCGGTTCCGCCCACTTGAATGGTGTACCACGGTAAAAAGTATCAAATGTGTTAATCCAGGGCAGAAAACAATAGGTATGCTAAGTTTCCTCGAAATCCAATCGGTAGTTTTGCGTGAAAGAGTAACAAACACACACAAAGCAAATCATTTTTTTATTACCCAATATAATTCAATTTTAATTAATAAAATCGAGCGCCCACTAAACAGAGAGCAGCCGGCATAATTGGTGTTAAACGTCATTCAAAGAAATTAATCTCCCAGCGAAATCACGAGATCCGTTTATTAAATACTGCACCGCTTAAACGCGTTAAGTTGCTTTCTTACTTATTATATCTGACAGTTTCAGTAAATTATGTTTTAAATTGGTGCAATTTAACTCCTGCAAAGCTAATTTGTTTAAACTCGTCTTATTTAACCTTTCTTGTAATTTATAGTATGGGTTATTACTTTTTTTACTTATCCTTTAATTATATTGCATCCATTTTGTGTGCGTACTTTTGAATAAATATTTAAAGCAAGCTAATCTTAAACTACATATGATTCAAATATTTGATTGTCATTCGCTTAAATTTAAAAATAAATCATATTACTTTATAATATGTTTTTTTTTATACCTAAACCTTACGATACGGGCTACCTGACAGAATACTTTCTGTCAAGTAGCCCGTATCGGTGACTACTGTCACCGTCGCCTATGCATGTTTTCAACACCAGGGGAGACGAAAATGCATCGTCGGCTTTGGAGGAGAGCTCTCTTCACACCTTTTTTGAAGAGCCCCAAGTCATAGCGCTCCAGGAATACCTCAGGAGGAAGCTCATTCCACATCTTACACGTCCGTGGCAAAAACGAACATGCAAACCGAACCGTGGAGGACTGCTATGATGAAATGGCTATATATGATTTTCTTTATGAAAGATATTTCACATTTACGGATCTATTCCACGATAATATTAGTTTAAAATCATAACAATAAATACCAGTAGAAACCAGCGAAAATACTATTTTTTTCAGGATCTATTATAATGTCATATGATAAGGGTTGTCAGGAAAAGGATACAAAAATAAGGATAAACAAGATAATATATCAGCATTGATTAAAGAGTATACTTAAACAAGTTAAAGCCAAGTTTCTTTTTTTTTTTCAAATTTCAATAAAGTTTTTTTTTTAGAACTTTCAAATTTTGTTATGATTGCAATAATATCAAAACTGACTGACATACGTGTCAGTTTTCACAAAGTCCTCAAAAATTGTCCAAGATAAGATAAGCGACATACACAGGATCTTATATTGATGACAGCGTAAGTAGAGAACGCAAATTATATTAGGTACATAGAATTTTACTTGACAACATTTCGTGAGCGTGTACTCGCGACGAGTTTACAACATACGCTATGCACCGACTAACACAGCAAAGGATTAAATTACTGCTCTAGTCTTGGTATAGTCTTGCAATATTTTTTTTTTTTGTTTACTGTTAATTATAAAAGCAAGTGACTTAATTTCGGATGCCGACAAAACTGAAAAATCACTATTGCAAATGCGTGCACTGTATTGTATAATTTAAAGTCAAAAATCTACCACCATTAGAAGGTGTATTCACTAAGGAGAAAAGCGGCGCAACATATCTTTTTATACCATTGGTATGACAAAATAATCGGCCTCTCATTCTTTCTCATTCGGGTATCTGAGGTTTAAATCCCAGGCACACACCTACGGTTCCCGTAGTTCCGGAACCAGAATAGAGCCACGGTATCCTTTACCTGTCGTTAGAGTCGACTAAAAGGGAGCTGCTGGGGTCATGAGCGATAAGAGTGGGAGCTCGAACTGCCAGCAAGCGATCCCGAGAAAGACAACGGTATGTGTGATCGCATAATGTCGTAAACACCAAATAGCGTGCTTAATGTCGTGTAGTTTTAAACGCTTACCTGGGCGGTGCCTGAAGAGGTAACACGCTCAGAGAAATCCAGTTGCGTTCCTCTGAAGATCCCGGAGTCCTCTACGTAGTGCCAAAAATGGTTTTGGCACTACGTACCTTTGGAAGGTTTCCCCCTCGAAAAAAAATGCACTCACATCCGACTTTTTAATAATAATGGATCGAAGACGGAATCTGTGCAACCATTAAATTCTTAGGAACTTAGTGATAGATTCGCTACTATCAAATTATTGCTTACTTACTTACAACCGAAATAAATTAGATAACAATAATTCTTAAACCTTGTTGCGCTTATTATTTCTAAACACTGAAAACTAATTCCATGTAATGCTTACATCTTTATTAAACAGCCTGCAGTCAATAAATTCTTCTTTACAAAGGAATGCAGCGAGATTAACCTGCTAAACAAGATTTAGCTTCTCGAGGTGAAGCTGACCTAGATTGTATATTGAGTTAGAGTGAGCTGAACAAAGCTATCTCCGAGGCTCAATGTGCCCGCATTTGCCGTCGCTATTTGTTATCCTTCTTGTTATACTAGATACAAGATAATGTGTATCATCAATGCAGGTTAATTTGGTTAGATACGAAATCAAATTTATGTTCAAACGACGGTTTACGATGTTCATAGTTTACACAAAATTGAACGGAGTTTGGAATGCGTTTATGGATTTTTCTTTATTTAAGCATTTTCAAAAAAAATACACACATAAAATAATATAAACTAAAATATCATCATCTCATGCAAAAAACATAATACTTCGTTTTAATTATAAAAAATAGCTTTTTATCTACTTACCTTATTTTGACATGACAAGTTTTTTTTTAGTTGTACAGTTAAACGTAGACTCCAAAAAATAATTATTAATATTATACAATTGTGTGAGAAGAATACTCAAAACAAATGAACGTTAAAATAAGCTTTTTTTACTTTTTAAATATATATTTCTTTGACTGTTCAAATAATGGTCAAATACTTGTTTCGATTTATTTTCGTAATCTCACCTTTTTATCATTTGTGCGTGGTTATCTCAATGGGAATATAACATTAGACGTAAAATTCCTGAGTACTTAGCCCAAACAAAGGCATAAAGCCGCAACTGCCTACAGATAAAGTTTTTAGTAGGAAAAAGTCATAACTTGCCTCATAATATTCATTTTATTACATTTAAGTACACGAATAATTTAATCAAACTTAAAGTTATTACCTTTTAAATATTACATATAACAAATTATTACCTTAATAACCGAATTGTGTGAATTACCGGTTAATTATTGTATATATAAATAAATAAATAATACTTTTAGTAACACCATTACTGGATTGGATCATATTGCATTTTTAATAGAGTTCCCCGTTTGGCGACGCCAAACAGGGAACAGGGCTCTTCTCTAGAAGTGCAAAAACAAATACACAAACTCTACTACTACAACGCAGCGATCTATGATGCACGGAGGTGACTAGAGGAGAATAGTAGATCAGGGTCAGGTGGCGGTCCTTGGGACAGGAGTACGTCCAAATGGACTGTTGCAGGCTGATAATGATGATGAAACTTTACAACTAAATTGTTTTCCTATGTACTTACATTTCTAATGATGATTTCTAATAATGATGAGAAACGTAAGGATGACAATAGATGTCATGCTTACATTTCTCTGCAAGCTCAAACCGTGTCAAAAGAAAAGCATAAAATTTACATCTGCCTCAGATAAAACTTCAAGTATGCAAAAGTCGTAACTTCCATCGTTCCATCATTTTATTTCGTTCAAATGTGTACTGATCATTGTGTCATCAGAAAACGCTTAGTAATCTTATATAATAAGAACGATAAATATCAAACAACAACATTTTGTGTTCGAATGGATACGTTTAATACTGCTATACTTCTTGTACATCCAGTAGAAGTGAAAACATTAAAAAAGAAATTGTTGTACTCAGCAAATGAAAATTTCATAGTTAAAGGCAATATTAATACATATATTAAAAGACAATATTAAAATATACATTTATTATAAGCTAAAAGAAATTATTACGTTTTTCAATAATAAATAATCATAACAGTATTTACCTACGCTAGTTGATTTTACGAGTAAACAAGTTGGATTAAAGTCGAAATGTGTTGTGCAAATAAATTCGTAGTAGAAGTAATTTAAGATAATTTCTTCATTTGAATAAAGTGTGTATTTTCGAAATGATTTTCGAACATAATTCGTCCGAAGAGCTACTACCACTGAACTTATTTTCGGCGTTTAGCAGTTCATGCGATTCGTTGGAAGGTCAAGAACTGCATGAAAGTGGGCTGGCAGCCACATTCCCAGCTCACTTTCATGCGACCATCTTTGACCTCAGGAGTAGCAACGTACCTGTGATTAAAAAAAAAAACACGCTTTCTACTCTCCTAGCCCCCCCACACTAGGATTTTCTCCTGTGTCATGGGTGCCATTGACACACAAAGACGAATACACAAACACTCAGACCCAGAACAGAAACCTAAACTCCTCATTCAGATTTCTGTCTGGCCGGGGATCGAACCCGGGACCCACTGCGTGTCAGACCGGTATGATGACCGCTCCGCCACGCGGGTCGTCAGGGTGTGATTGACACGATAGAGCTCCTGTTTTACATGAAGTTGCTAACAGATGTCCATCATCTCATCATCAGGGGAACTGCATGCTTGCTATTATATATTTTATAAAAAAACGCTTCCATCTGAAGCAGATCTCGGAATGTAAAACGTTTTATTCCTTCCAAAGGACTCGAAGCGGGGTTCCATTATTCGGATTTACGCCGCTAAAAGCCCGGATAGCGGGAAATAAAATAAGGAGCTTATAAAGGCTTGTATTTCAAACATAAGCTTTGAAAATTAATGCAGATGTAAGTGTTCGCTGTATCACCTGTTTTACGGTATTTTCAGTTAGAAATTGTTATATGTAATGGAATACGTATTTTAACGCGGATCGTACAGTGGTACAAATTTCCTAAATTTCTATTCTAACTTGAAGTAATTATTGCGTTTCAGCGGAAGGGTGTGGTTAACAGCTCATTTTCATATGGGGCTACAATCTTAGTCCTATTTTTTATATTATAAGTAGCAAACGAGCATGCAGTCCACCTGATGGTAAGTGGCTCCTGCCGCTCACGGACATTTGTAATCAACCCCAAATATGATCAGAGATTTATCTGAGGATGGCCAGATATGCGTAGCTACTCCTGAGGACTAAGTTGAAACGCCTTGAGTAATTATGTGTCCCTTTCCCAACCCTTCAGGCCATAATATTGCAGCATTTAAAACTCCTGTTCTGGCGATGGTGCTTTCAGAGTCGAACCACAAGGTGTTCTACTACCTTCACAGTAGCAAGTACCTTTTTTCGAGAATATCAACGCATTTCTGATTGTCTTTAGGATATGAAATTACTTAAACCAACCGCCATCTTATTTGTCCATCACGCCACTCACCAAAGAATTGAACCGTGGTATTCCATCAACATCAACTGGACTATTACCATAAATTTAGCCAAAAATATTCACTTAAGCTGACCTAAGATTAAACCGGGAACCACCTAGTCTGCGTATAAGAGCGTACCCACTTCGCCAGGATCGTCACATGTTACATTAACAATGTTAAACATTTTGGAAAACTTAGGTAAAGGTAGGTCGCCTACAATCAAATCGGCTTAGTCACTTCCCTTTGATGGATTAACTCGTTTAAATTGATCTCAACAAAGTAACGTGTAACAAAAGAAATCTCTAAGTAACGTGTAGGTAACGGTGACTAAAACTTATAAGAGAAACAACCTGTAAAAGCTTCTCCGCTACATGAGCTTTAGTTATAGGTACATTAAAAGTTGTAAACAGAAAAAATAGTTTATATTTCATTACTGTACAACAACACTAATAAATAATATTAAACACTAGCAGACTCAAGAATTCAATCTAGTTTTAGCGCCGACAACTGCTTTCGTAACGCTTTTGCGTTTCATCGAGTTTCAAATCACAACTCTAAAGAAGTTTCATTTCAATAATATTATTGTAACGTAACGTTCCAGCGTAACCGTTACAAAATTCCTTACTTATTTTCTCTCTCTCTACACATAAAGGATTCACTTAACCTAAAAACAAAAGGTTTAAATAGCGAACTGCCATAGCTTGACGCGGACGTCACATTATCCTGACACTCCTTTTAAGGAGAGGAGCGGAGCGTATGCACTCGGTCACGGTAAGCTAGCACTCAGCTCAGTCAACACGGAACACTTACGTTTTATACAGGTTTAAAAGGTTCTTGGCGTAAGTGGCAGAAATTTGAAGGAACGTAAGGCTATCTTCTTGTCGTACTGATAGTATAAGTTGTGAGGATGGATGCTTGTTGCTTTTCAAGCAAAAACTTTTAATCAGATTTGGTTGAAAGGCATAGATAGATTTTACTAAGGTAAAAGTTACCTAAGCGAGCATAGCCGCATGAAAAATTCAGTTGACATATGATTCAATGAAATACATTTTTTATTTTATGGAAGTAGCAAACGAGCCGTCCACCTAATTGTAAGTGGCCACTGCCGCCTATGGACATCTGTAATCAGCCCCAGATAAAATCAAAGCCTTAACTAAGGCTAGCCACAAATTTCCGTTCCGTTCAGT
>MOOZ01000340.1:46951-67261 GCA_002930495.1 Cecropterus lyciades
AAAATTCTTCCAAAATTATTTGCGAAGTTGTTTTTATAAATATAATATTTAAGCTTATACAAATAAATACATAAATTAGTTTTCTTTGTAGTAATTAATAAGCGGGTGAAACCGTGAGGCGCAGCTAGTATTTCTATAAAATTATGAAAGAATTCCATGACATTTTCATGATACCTCATGGATTTATGTATTCACGAACCGGAAATTTTCTTACAAAATACCGAGTTTTAGGAAATATGCTTAGGAAGAAATTAATAATATCATTATCACCTAACGGTACAGGACTTTTCTCATAAAGATAATGTCATGAGAGGTATTGTTCATACATATGTTATATATTATATACTTTATCTGTACATATAAATAAAATTGAACGTGTCCGTTTGTAATATCAAAATAACAATTTTTTACTAAATTCATATGGAAGTATATACGATACTGATGATAAAATATTAGTTAATATTTTTTTTGTCTGTCTGTCTGTCTGTTTGTTCTGGGTAATCTCCGAAACCACTGGACCAATTTTGAAGCGACTTTCACTTTTGGATAGCTGATGTCATAAGACGTAACTTAGGCTACTTTTATTTTAGAAAATGTAATTAGGGTTCCGTACAAAAAATTAAAGCCTAAGAAACTGCGCACGCTCTATGCGCACGTATATGTAACTATGTTAAATTACACGTTTAAACCCGGGTATGACCGCGGGGCTTAGCTTGTTACAAATATAATTATAAGATTGAAGTAGCAAACGATCATACAGTGTATCATGCAGATGATAAGTGGTCACTCCGCCACTGAACAGAAAACTACTATATATAACTAGGGATTCTACCTGATCGCGATCAAAGATGAATGGCTACTTCTAAAGACAACAGTAGTCGACTCATATGTAAGTCAATCGGCATATCCTGCTACCGTAACCCAATAACTGCCAAAAGCTACAAATAAACTAAGCAGACTTACCCGGTTGAACTATATGGATTTTATCACCTTCCTATTGGTTCACCGTATTACCTTCTATCACCAATACTGATAGTAATAATCTCCAAAAACCAACAACAAAATATAGTATACTTAATACATGTCCAAAGAATGTTGTGTAAATTAAAAACAAAATAAAGACTTATTGATCACATAATCTCTTATCAGTAAAAGATCCAAACGTATTCGATCATCCATAGTCCACCCTCACTTCCCCACCTACACAATTGTATACAGTCTAAAGCTATTCCAATAAATTAGTTTCCTGATCAATGTCAAGGAATTGGGACAAAAAGCTAAAAGATTAATCGTCTCCTAATCAAGGTAATTGGGCGCTACTGCCTTGCCACAAGATTTCTTGCGAAGAAACTTGAATCGTATAAGAAATCAATTATGTTCGACGTAAAGGAAACCAATATGTACCAATACGATGTCGGTATTGTGTGCATGTGTATATAAGTTTGAAGGTGGTAGAACTGTTTATGGTTGAAGGTGGTAGAATTGTTTATGGTTCGACTCCGGAAGCACCACTGCCACACCTATTTCTGTCTCATAACAGCAGTGTTAAGCGCTGCTGTATTCTGGTCTAAAGGGTGTGGTAAGGAAGGCATTCCATCTTAGCCTTCAGGGGTAGCAACGCATCTGTGGCTAACCTTAGGTGAGACTTTTATCTTGCCTAGGGTTGATTACAGATGTCCATCGGCTGTAATAGCCACTTACCATCAGGTGGGCTGCATGCTCGTTTGCTTCTTCCATACTAAAAAAAGTTATTTATACATAATAAAAGAAATATCGTTATTAAATAATTTGCAGGTATGTTATTATGAAGTTTAAATCAGAATAACAAATGGTTAATCATGTGTTATTAATAGTAATTGTAAATAAAAGAAATATCGTTATTCAATAATTTGCAGGTATGTTATTATAAAGTTTTAATTTTAATAACAAATGGTTAATCATATGATATTAATATTATCTATTAGTAATTGTAATTGAAAGGTAAAAGAACTATTTCTGGTTCAACTTCGGAAGTACCACCAACACTAGTTTAGTGCGCTGCTGTCTTCTGGTCTGTTAGTGTATAAAGGATATATTAAGGGAGACATACTTGTTCGAGACGTTCCAACTTAGTCCTTACGGTAGCAACGCATCTGTAGCTTACGTCAGATAAGACCCTGATCTTATTAAGGGTTGATTACAGATGTCCATGGGCGGCAGTCGCCACTTACCATCAGGTGGAGTCATGCTCGTTCGCTACTTCCGTATTATAAGAGAAAACAAATACGAAAAGTTTTACCACCCTTCATTGATTTTATGTATTTTCACTTTACATTACATCCTTATTGCGATGATACAAAATGATTGTCTAAATATGTATTTAGAAAAAAATCAAAATTCATCTTTAATTACGTTTTCTGAAAAGAATTCCATTTTTAACTCATCCCAAAACTTCATCCTTTTCTCCTCGGGCAACTTGATAATTTTCAGATTTTTTCTCAAACTCATTCCTGTTAAGCTTTGACCACAAAGCAACGGATCCCATTTTAAGGTATTTAAAACATCGTCTTGTTTATCTGGTGTCGGATTTCTGAAACGCAAAATTTTAACAATATAATATTTACAATAGTTTAAGGCTAGAAAGTTTTCCACGCAACTTTCTTAATTTTCTCTTTTATAAAAATTTTCTCCTGGCAATAACAAAAACATCAAAAAAGATTTAAAAATATACCTATAAAAATCGAAAATATTTACACTAAAATATAACACCTAATACAATATACTGCCACGCACGAGAAAGATCAAGAAAAAAATGCCTCCATACAATTAAATGATTTGACTATTTAAATTATTTTTTATAATATTGAAGTATTCAACGGATATTCCATCTGCAGGTAAGTGACCACTGCTGCCCATGGACATCTATTATACTATATTATCAACCCCAGATAAGATCAGTCTTACCTGAGGTTGACCACAGCAACGCGTAACACTGTTGTTATTAGCCTTAGGCAGAAATACATGACCACAAAGTAACTCTTTATTTTTCGATTTCGGAAGCACCTTATTCAGGTCCAGTTTAAAACCAAATCCGTTCTTACCCATATTTAACAAAATTTGCCATTAACCTAACAATATTCCTAATGATGTGTCTTTCATCCGTCGTTTCGACGCTTTTATAGACATCATTAACTGATTTACATCTGAATAGGTAGCAGATTTCGTCCCCAGACGTGGCCCCAGTCCAATTTAAATTCGGAACCGAAGTCTTCCATCCGATATTGAAAGCCCCTTTAAATCCGAATCTATACAAATAAACATTATTGCACGAATCTTTACATTGGAGGGTGGCCTGTCTGAGCAATGGATAAATAACTTGATCTGAATGATACTTCGCGTATCGTCTCAAACTTCTTTCTCCAATTGTTCCATTAACAAAATAAAAATCCATTATCCGCTTCCTTATTCGGTTGTATCTTTTGGAATTGTATTCATCTTCCTGCCCCTCAAACGGTAGTAAGTACTGGAAATTGTAATTTAAATAGTTCAAAAGTTTCCTGTTGTCCGCCAATCTCCCCAATTTTTGCAAGCTTTCTAAGGTTGTGTATCCAAACATCACGTCGACATTGTTATTGATCAGTTTTTGTTCGTAAGCCTCTAAAGGCGATTTGTTCATGAAATAATTTTTCAATGAACTCTCAGCAATACATCCGAACGAGTTAATTAGTCTTTGTTTATCCCTCACTTCAGAACTATCATATAAATCCAGAGATGCTGAAATCAATTCCATTGTAGAAGCATTATTGAGAATTTCATAAAATTTGTCTCGATTGAATTTATGATCAGATCCATTCAATCTCAGATACAGTTTTCTTTCTGCTTCGAAAGTGTAGGGTCTATAGTCTGCAGGTGATAAAGCACTTCCACTCAAAACGATTATTCTTGAAAACAAATCTTCTGAACCTGGCGATAATACAAGTGATGCTACAATAGTACTTCCAATTCCAGAGCCGGCAACAGTGACTTTGCTTGGGTTTCCATGAAAAATATTGATGTTGTCTCTAATCCACTTGAGAGCCATTAATACATCCTTAGCTCCCATGTTGCCCTCGGAGAAGCTATCTCCTGTGCATAAAAAACCGAATATAGAAGTACGAAATGATACGCTTACAACTAATAATTCTTCGTTAATAAAGAAGTCTGGTCCGTGTGAATTGGAAAATTCATGTATCCACACCAGGATTGGAAAGTTAACAGTATTATTTGTTGGTAGAGGCATATAAATGGTTAAGTACAGACAATCTTCATTTAAGCTCGTTGAGCATGTCTCATCCACAAGTTGCCTGTAGTCGTTAAAATTGTTTTTTATCCGGAATTGACGGTATTTTGGTGGCTAGAAATAAAAATCGGTCATTGAGTTTAGTAAGAAAAAACATCTATATCTATCTTTGATAATAATAAGCACTTTTATTAGCCTTACTTGTAACAAAAATGTAATAAAATTTTGGAAGTCAATTCTAAGCTACTTTTTTTATTTTTCGACGCGGAAACCTTCAAAAAGCCTCAGAATCTTTGTACCATCGTATCGATAATGGTAAGCTGCATACTCATTTATTACTTCATTTAAATAATTGATATAAATATAACCTTAAACCTTAGGTTTCCGGTAGGTGGTGCTGCATATGGAATCCTATAAAACGCTGCGTATGGACGATTTTCAAACACCGTAAAGAATTTCCGTCCAAGTATGACATTTCCATTTGAATCCAATACAATATTACTTTTGGAAGACAAAAACATAAAATTTAAAATAAATGCCACTGCGGTTAAACTAGTCATTGCAGTTCTTTAATAAAAGAAAGTAGCATATCGTAATAAAAATGCCTACACGGTAATCGAGATCTACAATTTAAAATAGACTTAATAACCCGACATGCTTTTCTACACAATCCCAAAACATAAAATGTTTCTCATAAATGTTTATTTGTTTGAGGTAAGTTTAAACTTAGCTCGAACAGACGGATACGTTATGTTTAATATTACACATAGGTATATTAATAAGTGCACTAAACTTCGATGATTGGCTAATATAGGACTCCTATAACATTTAAGATTTAAATACTATATACTAAGAAGTTAAATAACGATTCACATTTTATTTCAATATCCGTAAAATTTCTGGCAAGCAATGTTAAGCTTATTTTTTGGTTTTGCTGATTGAAATAATTAAACATCTGTATCAATGTTTTTTGGAAAACTCAAGCGAAATATGTTATGAAAACTTATAATGTTAGGTATATTTCATTTAACGCGTTTGGGCATTAACTACATAAAAATAACCAAATCATTAATCCGTTTGTGAGCTAAACCCCAGATTAACGCGTAGTCGAAAATTTTCATGGAACACGTCAATGTAAATGATACTAAAAAGCGTAGTTATGTTTTGAAAATACGCAGTAATTAAATTCACGCTTTTTTATAACAAAAAATATATGGATATACTCAGTCCAACAGAAAAATGGAATTATGTCGTTACACATTTTCCTTTCGGTAACTACAAATTTGTGAAAACCCATCTTCTTTTTTTGTTTGCTTTGGCCAGGACACGTGTAGTTCAGGAACTCTATTCTAGCTACGATATCCCCTGCCTGTAGTAAAAGGCGACTAAAAGGGGGCTTCCGGTGTTGTGGGCGGCAAGAGAGGGAGCTCGAGCCGTCCAGCCAAACAACCTCGAGAAGGACGGCGGCATGTGTGGTTTCATGCCGTCGTACACCTGAAGGCACGGTGAGCGCCAATGCTCACAGGTACGAACCTGTAGAAGGCATCGCGCTCGGAGGACTCCGGTTGTGTTCCGTTGGAGATCCCGGAGTAATCCACGCAGCGCTGAGGACGACCACCGGGGAGGTGTTAGTGCGGTAAAAATCCCACATAACCCGACGTTTCTCCCACGGCGTCGGGTACCTTTTGAAGGTTTCCCCCTCATTACAAAAGGACACGAAATACTAATGTTAACTTTAACATATGCCAAGATTTAAACGCATGGCATAGTACTCTCCTGGTCTGCCCACGTGAGGGAAAAGTTCCTTGTCCAGCAATAAAACATAAAATGAGGTGTAGCCACAATACCTTCTACCTTAGGGTGTCTTTCCACCAAAGATGGGCAAAACTGATAAGTAAGTGACATATCCTATAAAAGTACTTCTAGCTACATCGATATCTAGTCTTGGTTAAGCTGAGGTAGTAAGACTTGTCCTGCTAAATAAAGCTAGCGTTATACCCCAATACAATAACGATGGTTTAAATTCATCATTTAGATGTGCATGGCCGGGGATAGAACCCACTGCGTGTAAGACCAGCATGATAACCGCTCCGTCACGCGGCTTCTCGACGTACATTGCCGATTTCTCGACAGAACCCCTAATGATAAAAATGGATAAAAATTATACTCATTCACTCACATCACGTAACGCAGTGAACCTAATTCTTTAATACAATAATGATAGAGATTATTTCGATATACAAATTATCGCAATTGATAAATAGTGTACACGTTTTGTTTTAAAATAGCAGTAATCTACACCGGTAATGTATAACCTAAACTTGTGCAATATATTGACAAAATATACACTATGTTCAGTGTTTTTACTAAGTGCAATAAATGTTGTACTTACTGATGAAGAAATTGTGGAAACGACGCATGGATTGGTGTCAGGAAAAGTGTTAAAAACGTTGATTAATGATGTAAAATACTATGGATTTATGGGAATACCATTTGCTGAACCTCCTGTAAGGGATCGCCGATTTCTGGTAATAATTACACTTGAATATTAAAAAATTTACTGTAATATACTTAAAGTGATTTTTTCTATAATTCAACAGCTAAAAATCTATACCTTATCCATTAATGCTTTAAATGTTTCAATTTCAAAAATGTTAAAACATTATTTCATGAAAAGATTCATTTTTATTAAAACTCCTCAATTGCACTAAATATTCGGTAATTTACTAATGTAAGTCTCCTGTAACGTTTAAAATTTTTGGTTCTCCTATATTTGATTTATTATTTTAATTACATTTGTGACCATCAATTTTGGGATTTAGGTAAAAATGCATGATCTTCAATCAATAATTTAATCAGTACCCACTATCTAACTAATTGATTATATTCATAATACTGCACTTATTTTTATATATAGTATGGAAGTAGCAAACGAGCATGAAGCCCACCTGATGGTTTTTTTTTTATAGTATGGAAGTAGCAAACGAGCATGCAGGCCACCTGATGATAAGTGGCTACTGCCACCCATGGACATCTGTAATCAACCCTAGGTAAGATCAAATTTTCACCTAAGATTAGCCACAGATGCGTTACTACCCCTGAGGACTAAGATAGAATGCCTCGGAAAAGTATATCTGCCTTACCACATCCTTCAGACCAGAACACAGCAGCGCGTTACACTGCTGTTATTAGGCAGAAATAGGTGTGGCGGTGGTGCTTCCGGAGTCGAACCACAAAGAGTTCTACCACCTTCAGAACCACCTTGGTAAGTCTCTCCTAGGGTTAGCCACAGATGTGTTGGTACCCCTGAGGACTAAAATAGAATGCCTCGAAAAAGTATGTCTCCCTTACAACACCCTTCAGACCAGAACATAGTAGCGCATAACACTGCTGTTATAAGGCGTTGTTATAGGTGTTGCAGTGGTGCTTCTGGAACCACAAAGAGTTCTACCACAAACAAGCCAGGAATGCCAGCAATCTCTCCATCTAGTTCATATCTTCTACGTTTTGAATACAATAATTTAGTGTTATATTGTTTTTGATACTAGGATCCACATGAAATAAAACCGTGGGAAGGGATCTTATCAGCTACCAAGGAAAAGGAGGCTTGCATCCAATTTAATATTAATGTGAAAAAGGGCCAACCGTTTGGAAATTATGGAGTAGAAGATTGCCTATATCTAGACATTTATACCCCGGTTCCAGATAAAAACAAACGAGCCACTGTTGTATTTTTATACAATGATTTTTTCAAGAATTCGTACAACAAATCCCTAGACTATGCACCAGATTTTTTCATAGAAGAAGACATTATCGTCGTTACAATAAGTCACCGTCTTGCTGTATTCGGGTTTTTATCCGTTGAAGATGAAGTACTACCTGGCAATGCAGGATTAAAAGACATAGTCGCAGGACTGCGTTGGGTAAAAAATAATATAGAAAAATTCGGCGGTGATTCAAAAAAAATAACCTTGATGGGATCACAAGGTGGCGCTGTCGCAGTTGACTTACTTATTCATTCAAAAGCAAGAGAACTATTCAATTCTGCTATTCTTCAAAGTGGTACATCATTGTCACCTATATATCTGCAAAACAACAGCCGTGAAAGAGCTTTCAAACTCGGCGATTTATTGAATAAAGCTTCTCCTAGTAGCAGTCGTCTTTTGCAAGACTTGAATGAGATTTCCGCCGAAGATTTATTGGCAAAGGAGTTATCTGCTGCACCACAAGACTATAGCAATGTAAATCAAAAACCTTTGCTTACTTTTGGTCCTATTGTAGAAAAAAATTCCAATGGTCTTTTAACGGAATATCCTGAAAATTCACAGCAAAAAATAAACATGCCCATTATGATTGGGTTTAACTCACGAGAGGGAATGGAACCCTCTTTAGACTATCTCATAGAGCCAATGTTTATGCTGCCAATAGAGAGGGATTTTCCCTTTATAATGCCCATTCGATTGAAATTTAGATTTGATCCACTAGCTGACAGTTTTGCTGACGCCTTAAACGAAGTAAAGCGTTATTATTTTCCTAGGAAAGTGACAATCACCAGCGTTCCGGAATATGTAACTTATATCGGAGACGTGTTAATGGCATATGCAGTTGATCAAACTGCAGCGTTATACGCCAATATATCGGAGAGTCCGGTTTACTACTACCATTTTGACTATTATAGTGATTTCAATGAAAATAAAAATAGTATTATGAAGCTTTCAACGGTTGAAGAAGGCACATGGGGTTCTGCTACTGGAGATGAACTGTGTTATCTCTTTAAATGCCCAAGTCTAAAAGACAAGTACAAAAAACATCATAAAGCTAAATCTAAAGATATGAAAATGCAGAAAAGATTAATCAAGATGTGGGCGAATTTCATAAAATACGGGTAAGTTACCATAATAGGTACATTTATTACTTTATTGTTATTAACCGACTGCATCAGAAGGAGGGTAATGTTTTTCGAACGTATGTATGTACTTATGTATGAATGCATATATGTTAGTTAATGTGTATATGTATATATGTTTGTATGTATGTCCACTTCCTTGGCACGCGCTTTAGCCCAAACGGCTTGACGGATTGTGACGTATGACATATATTTGATTCGTCTCAGTTTGGAGAGTGAAATAGGCTATATACATAATTTTAAGATATGGCGCATGGAAATAGAGGGATAAGGAGTAACGACTTTTTTACTATTACGACAATATGAGTATCAAATAAAAGCTAGTAAATAGACCAAACTAAACATGTATATATATATATATAATACTAATAATATATTATAATACTTTTATTTGACTAAAACTTATTTAAGCGTTTAATAGGTGTCATTATGAACAAATGTTCTGTTTTAAGCAGTCGTTTTTGTCGTTATTGTTTTAATGTTTTTACCAATGCTACTAGTCTAAAAGTAGCAAAACGAGCATGCAGTCCACCTGACGGTAAGTGGTTACTGCCACACATGTACACCTGTAATCAACCCCAGATAAGATCAGTCTTCTCTGAGGTCAGCCACAAATGCGTTGCTACCCTTGAGGACTAAGTTAGAACGACTAAGTTAAGTATATTATCCTTACCAAACACTTCAGACCAGAATGCAACAACGCCTAACGCTGTTGTTATTAGGCAGAAACAGGTATGGCGCTGGCGCTTCCAGAATCTTTGCATAACCTCACGCGAATAACACGATCAAAACTTTGTCTTTAACAATACGAATTCATCATAACACATAAGCAAAGAAAACGTTTATGTGTGTACTTTACACATCGCAAACTAAATACAGAATGAAAAGTAAATTATCTCTCAAACAATTTTCTTTTCAAACTTTATATTTAAATCCGGTTTTTTTTTTCAAGAAACCCCACTCCGAACGAAGACAATCCGCTTAGCGTACAATGGGCTCCATACAGCACGAACACAAAGGAATACCTCCACATTGGAGAACAAGTAAAAATCAAACGGGATCTCTACAAGGAGAGATTTCAATTCTGGAACGAGTTTATAAGGAAATGGGAGCGACTCGCGAAGAACGGAGTAGTGTCTGTCAATAAACATGATGAGTTGTAAGAATTTCAGTTTTATTTGAATTTTTCGTTATTTACGCTTAAAAAGACAATTTCTACGAAAAACCAAATAAGATATAGGTGAAGCATTTATTAACTCTGCCTGTTAAACCGTGCCTCTTTAATTTGACATTAGTTCATATTTTTATACGCAATTTCGTAACAATGTGAATGGACTGTTATTTTAAAACAGATCTTAGTTTTTTTTTCGAGCATTTACTAGTTTCAACTTAATAATAAACTTTTAAAAAATTTATGTTACAAAATTTTACTTTTATAAAAACTTTTAGCAGAACTTTTATTTAATTTATATTTTTTAACCCTAGAATATTTACTTATATATTCTATAATTATTCTATACTTATATAATAAAACAAGCAATCATCAGCAATCAAGATCATATTCACAGCAAGTTTTATTCGCCAAGACCATTTTTGATGCTCATTCTAAATACTAACAAATAGCTGTGCACTGAAATTATTGGACTGATTCAGAACAAAATAAATAATTAGGATTTACCGGCGAAAAAGAACATAATATTTTGGTCTCAATAGATACCATATTGGACCCAGATCACATAAAATAAAAGTCATCATGTCTTAAATTTATTACATATTCCTACATTTATTTTTACAAACATAGAGTTATGTAAGGAATGTAAATAATTATGTAAGGAATTGTACATTTTTTCTATTAATTTTCATAACGGTTATGAAAGTAAATATCCTGTTATCATATCATGTTGAATAAAATATAAATTTACAAAATTACAAAAATAAATATGAAAAGAAACGCACTTTGGGTCTAGAGAGAACGAAATGATTCTTCTCTCTTTCTCTTACGAATTTTCTTAATAAATAAGGAACTTGCTTCCAAAATATACTACCGATTTACTTAATGTTCATTACGCCAGTTCGCTCAGCCAGACGGAAAAAAATATGGAGCTGAGCTCAAAGCAGTATACTATATGAGTGATATGAGCTTATGAAGATATTTTTCAAATTATACCCCTTCCTATTATGTTTTTTTTGTAACTGGTACTAAATAATTGTGTATTGAAGTCGTTTTTTATTGTTGTCGTCATATTGTTTGTCGAAGAATTTGTTGTCTTATACACGTAGTACTATACACTAGAATAAAATTTGTTGCAGATTACTTGAATATATTTTTTTTTAGATTGGAGTAGGAAACGAACTTGAATGAACATTCACAGGATGACAAGTGGTTAATGCCCCTCATGATAATCTGTGAACTTAGGGGACTATTTCTGCCTGATCCTTTGCAAATCCTGAAAACTAAAGTTGCCTTGTATTTAAGTAAGACCGTTTGCGAAACGGAGGACTTCCCACGATAAGTATGAAGTAAGGCTTGTGATACGTACCAATGCTGAAAGGCACTGAAAGCCACTAAAATAGTACCTTGGACCCTGATCACAGTATTAGCAATAGTCAGCGTGTCGTTTCAAATAGCAACAAATAGATAAGTAGATAACCTACATGGAATTGATACTTTTATCAACAGAAGGATTTGCTCAGTTAACAATTATCGCCGGTATGTTAAACTAAACACTCATAAATTATCAACGCTCGATAGATAACAGTAGCAGTAAAACCCAAGTAGATTAAAAATATATCTAAGGAACACGTCAGGTTCCAAGTTACAAAATGCTCGATCTTTGTAAACAACTTCATTCTACGGAACATGGCTATCAGTGTAGTTTTGGTGTTTACAATCCTTTCTGTAAGTTTTGTAACAATAAGCTGTGATGTGATAGTGCAAACGAAATATGGTAAGGTAGCTGGTATCGAAGTCAACTCGATTATTCCGAATGAGAAGTATTATTCCTTTTTGGGGATTCCTTACGCTCGACCACCTATCAAAGAACTACGGTTTAAGGTAAGACAACCATTCGGAATAGTTTTATTAAGATCATAACTTATTATGAATAATAATAATAATCAATAAATAATATAATAATAAAAAATAGCCATAAAATGAACTATAATATGTTGTATACATTTTTGATAATTTCAAGATTTTATTACGTTATTTGATACAATAATAATAAAACTTAAAATAGTTTAAAATAAATGTTTTAATTCTAACATGGTTTTAAATAATAAACATTCATTTTGCATTTTTTCTTTCAGGCACCGCTTCCTCATCCAGGATGGGATAAGGTTTTAGATGCGAAAAAAGAAAGAAAACAATGTGCTCAATTAAACTTGCCCGCTAGACAGATAACAAACTACGGATATTTTGGAGATGAAGACTGCTTACATCTAAGCATTCACACACCAAAACTACCTCATAACGACGATCCAAAGTTACCAGTAATTGTTTTCTTTTACAATGAACATTTTAAAGTAACTTACAATGCCTCAAAGGACTATAGTCCAGATTTCTTTATGAAGGAACAAGTTTTATTAATAACTGTAAACCATAGAATTGGTTCTCTAGGTTTTCTGTCGTTTCAAGATGACCTATTACCAGGTAACAATGGTTTACGAGACGTTATCTTAGCTCTACGTTGGCTTCAAGAAAATGTAAAGAGCTTTGGAGGCGATTCATCAAGAGTGACTTTAATGGGTAATCAGGGTGGTGCGACGCTGGTTGACGTATTACTTCATTCACCAAAAGCTAAGGGTTTATTTAGTGCTGCCATATTGCAAAGTGGTACTTCGTGGGATCCTATATATTTCGACGACAAGGCGAGGAAAAGAGCTATTGATCTAACTGAATACCTCGAAAATAAAGTTACTACCAGTTCCTATCTTCTTAAAGTATTATCGGATGTACCAGCAATAAAACTAACAGATTCAGAATCATATGTTGTACATGCCGATGAATCCCGATCTGTTCAACGATCTATTTTACCTTTCGGTCCAATAATAGAACACCCGCATCCAGATGCAGTAGTGACTGAATTACCTGATAGAAATTTTAAAGATATAGAAGTACCCGTGATGATTGGCTACAATTCTAGAGAGGGAATAGATGTGGCAGAACGATATCTGCGTAAACCGTCTTATTTGACATTTGCAGACAGGGACTTTCTAATGTTGTTCCCAAAGAGAGTGAATTATCATTTTCAAATTAATGATAAAATATACTATAGTGCTATAGAAGAAATTAAACAATTCTACTTTGATCAGGCTTACATAAAAATAAGTAAGCCTGGAGAATTCATAACGTATCTTGGGGATATTTTTTCTTTCTACCCGGTTGATAATACTGTAAGAGCGTACACAAATACATCAAGTTCTCCTGTTTACTATTATATGTTCGATTACAGCGGAGAACTAAATTTAAGAAAGAAATCCATTTTAAAAGAAGCAGTCACTATAGAAGGAACCTGGGGGGCAACCATTGCTGATGAGTTATGTTACTTATTCGTTTGCAATCCAATAAGAAATTTGTACAAGAAGCTCATAGAGGAAGATGCGGAGGAAATAATAGTTTTAAATAATATGATTAGGCTATGGACTAATTTCGCTAAGACAGGGTATGACTTTTTGATCTTTCTCTTCAATACATTTCTACATATTTGAAGTGTGCTAACCTTTGAAATGTTTAACATTCTTCTATCTATTGTGAACCAAGAATATTATTTTGAAGTTATACTGCAATATTCTTTAAAACTAGAAACATCTTTGAGGCTTTACCTTTACCTCTGAGAAGGCAGATCTTAAAATGAGAACATTTATTTTTTTAAGCAAATTATTATTATTTTCTAATATACGTATCTTAAAATATGTACGAAACCTCGGAAATTCAAATTCATATCAAAATGAAAGACCACTGCTGCAATAGGGTCAGATGATCTCTTAAATATTTAATTGTTAACTTTTTCAGAAAACCATCACAACCCGAGGACAAAGTCGAATGGAAACCAGCAACTAAGGAAAACAAGGAATGTCTAGTCATCAGCGACCAACCACATATGAAATCCAATCTGCATAAAGAAACAATCAATTTTTGGGATAACTTCATGGCCAAATATGAACAAATGGCTATAAATGGCGTTGTCAAAGATATCAGAGATGAGTTATAATTTATTATGAAAAACATTTGTAAATATTAAAGAAATAAAAAACTTGCCATTTTTATATTGTATGGATTTTATTCATACCCTAAATATACAGAATAAGATATTATGAGTAATATATATAAATGAACATAACACTACGATTAACCACACTAGGGCATTGATAGGGCACTATGAAAGAGGAAACAAAACAATTCTTACACACTTTTTATTCACCTGAATGTATAAATTGATCATTTCAATTTAAACACTTTATTAAATACAAATCGGACGATGGAACAAAGAGATAGATAGTGGAATTCTTATATCTACTAGTAAATCTCTCGAGTTTGGATTCATGAATTTAGGAACAAGTATCCTACGCATTTTTAAATATCTTGTTTGTTCATCACTTGATCTTGCACTTGAATTTATTCAAAATATATATTATTGTATACAGTTAAAAAACTTTTGACTACAGACTTTTGACTGAGAACAAAATATTTACGCAGTACTATTTTTGACTGTTTAGCTGGATAAGCCTACTGGCTTATGCTTTAATAACCATCTAATTATTTTACAAACTATAATTCGTTGTAAGTAAGTTTCTCAGGCAGTAAAAACTTACTTTTTATTTAAATACGTACAATAACATCGTTAAACATGTTTTTAAATTTGTTTTTTGAATTAAGTGTGGATATATAAGTGATAAAAATATACGAGTATTACAAAAGTGCCTTTATTTTAAATAAATCATGAGTACAAATATTAAAGTACTAATATAATACGAAATAAACCAATGGTTCCAAATGTATACTAAAAATGTTATATGCTTTCCTTCTCTTGCGCCCTTACAATTCCAAATATTCGTAACAAATATAACTATGTGAACCATAATATAATTTGGTGCCAAAATTAAAACGTTTTGTGATTAGAAAATTAAACTCGGGTCAGCTAGTACCTAAGTAAAATTATTATTAATATAGGAAATATCGAAGGATTTGTACGTTACTTATTGTTGGTCCACGTATTTGTAACTCGTTTTTAATTTATTACCGCTGATTCGACGTTATCTAAATAGATAAACGTTACATTCTTATCAAAAGTAGTAATAGCATTTGATACATATTTACCTGTAGTATTTATAACATGTATTATAACTTAAGAAACATAAGGGAAAATGAAGTGGTATTTGTATTTTCTAATAATCTTTACAGTATTGAATATTTGTGAGAGTGATGAAACAAAAGTTAAAATCAAACAAGGTACTTTGATAGGAAAGGTTAAAACAACTTTATTCAAAAAGGATAAATATTATGCATTTAGAGGAATACCGTATGCTTTGCCGCCTGTTGGTTCGCTGAGATTTAAGGTAATATGATTAAAAGTATTTTACTTGGCTAGAAACTGTTAATGTCCCATTATCAGGCTTGCAATTGGAAGTATCTAAAAGCTTCTCCTTCTTCGCTTTCATTTTTATAGACCTAGATTGACAAAACAATTATTATAACAATTGTAGAAATTTAACTTTAATTCTTCCTAAGAGTCAATTAATGAATAATCTTTACATTATTTAATATTTAGCGCAAATAATATTAGCTTTATTACAATTTGCATCTAACTTTTCATTTAAAATTAAAGCACATAAACAGTACAAACTCAGGAAACTTGTTAATTAGATAACCTTTATTGGCACGTTTTAATATTTTGGGAAATACAATGCAATAATCATGAAATATTACAAATCGACTTGATTGATTCTGCGATTTTATACAATTATACAATTTTTATTGTAATAACTTTAAAGACATTGTCTATTATGATATTTTAGCCGCCGATACAACATGATGGCTGGGATGAGATCTACCAAGCATATAGTAATAAACCAACATGCTATCAATATAACTCTCGAACTAGGAATGGCGCAGAATTTGGCATATCTGGTTCAGAAGATTGCTTGTATCTCAATGTGTTTAGTTCTAATCTTGAAGGATCTGCACCTGTTCTAGTGTTTGATTATAATGACAGTTTTAGAAGCGGATATAATGGTACCGAC
The DNA here is from genome assembly GCA_002930495.1 of Cecropterus lyciades. NCBI lineage: Eukaryota > Metazoa > Arthropoda > Insecta > Lepidoptera > Hesperiidae > Cecropterus > Cecropterus lyciades. Next base: position 63,358 of record MOOZ01000340.1, read on the forward strand.
GTATATTCTCCAGATTTCTTCATTGAAGAAGACGTCGTTGTAGTAACTATCAATCACCGATTAGGATTATTTGGGTATCTAACAACGAATGACGATGTTATTCCACCAAATGCTGGATTAAAAGATTTCATATTAGGTTTGAATTGGATTAAAGATAATATACGCACATTTGGTGGCGATCCTAACCGTGTTACTTTAATGGGAAATCAAGGTGGAGCCATTTTAACTGATATATTATTATATTCAGAAGCAGCCAAAGGCCTCTTTGATGCCGTCATAATACATGGAGAAACTGCACTTGCATCCACATTATTTGATAAAGACCCACGTGAAAAAGCTTTCAAGTTGGCCAAAGCCTTAGAAATTGAAGTCAGTGATAGCGAATCGTTGTTAAAGGAATTGCAAAAACTCGATGGGGAGACTTTAATCTCTAAAGACGGTGAGGCTATTGATCATACATTAATAGATAAGTATCAAATAAGTATATTTCCTTTCTCTCCAACCATTGAGAAAAGAAATGAGGATGCTGTTATTACGTCTTTACCAGAAGAAGCGAAGATTGTCAATGATGTCCCAATATTGATTGGAATGAATTCTAGACCAGGTTTAGATTTAGCTTCTCACTATATTATTGAACCCAGATTAGTAGCAGAAATGGGGAAAGATTTTTTAATGATGTTTCCAATAAGATCATCATTTGCATTCGACCGTAACAGCTCTATTTATGATCAAGTTATCAGAGAGATAAAAGACTTTTACTTTGATGAAGGATTCTTTTATTATGCCAATGTTTTGGAATATGCGGTATATTCAGGGGATATATTGCAGAATTATGCACTGAACTATGCAGCCAAGAGATTGAGTAAAAGTTTAAATTCTTCCGTATTCTACTACATGTTTGATTATCGAGGTCTATTGAATGAAAATAGTGAATATCTCGCTAGAAATGCAAGAACAACGATGGAACATTGGGGTGCGACTATTACAGATGATCTTTGCTATCTATTTCTATGCAAACGTATTAAAAATACTTATGAGCAACTTAATAAGTTAGTAAGCGAGCAACCAGAAATTAAAGTTTTGAAGAAAATGGTACGCCTTTGGACAAACTTCGTTAAAACCAGGTGAGCCTCGACCTTCACAATATAAAATTCTCAAACAGTAAAAATAGTAAATTTTATTACAACACAAATCGGGTATTTTAAGATAGGACCGTATGTAATAAATTATTTCGTTAATAGAAACGTAAAATTATTTTATCCATCTAATCAATCTTGTAATTTTTTGAAACATGAAAATGAGTTTTTAATCGTCAATTGTGATTTGAAGCTCATTTATGCAATTGTTCACATGTAATGTGTCATTATTTGATATCATAATTAATTCAATTATTAATATTAAAAAGTATTGTTACTCATGTACTCGTCGTTACCCATTATTGTTCCACTGCTGGGTACGAGTCTTGTTTCAGATTGAGTGAGTTAGTCCACCACGCTGGAAAAGTGAGAATTGGTAGACAACTAATCAATTTGGCAATTTGTTTCTTTTTACATTTAAGATATATTTTTTATGCATGCAATTGTTAAAATAATTAGTTAATACTTTGTTACTTTATCTGATGTAACAAAGTATTAACTGACTTTGTTAAATTATCTGATCACTAATCAATTAATCATTATGTTGTTTTCAGAAACCCAACCCCACGGGAAGATGAATTGATAAATAATCTAAAATGGCCAGCTGTAAACAAGGATAAAAAAGATACAGACTATCTTCACATTACAAAGACTTTAAAAATGAAAACAAATCCTTTGGGCGAACGTGAGGAATTCTGGGATGCATTTTTTGACAAATATTCGAAAATGGCAATAGATGGCGTTGTCGTACAAACAAATGAAAATCACGACGAATTTTAATAATACAAATTTGTGTGTTTGATTTTGACATTACCGGCGTTTCCTAACACTTTACTTGCTTCTCTAATCAGTACCTATGTTGGAAATATCTGATTAATTTTTTACTAGGACTCATATCTAATTTTACAAGAAGGGTTATTGTATCCTTATGTTTTTAACGTTAATCTAAAATAACGACTTACATTCATTTATAAGGCATCTAAAAGCTAAAAATACATCTTCTTTTTATTCATATTATTTTATACAGATAACGTATTTTGAATATATTGGTATTTTAGTTCTGTTATAGCCATTTACAATATTTAACTGTTTATAGAATTTATATGTAAAAGCTCCATCTGTTAAGTAGCGCTTGAATGATGTGACCGTCCTTTCCAGTTCTTAACGTGTTCCTAGATGGCAGCACTAGTTCTTAAAGGAACGAGCGAAAAATTCAAGATAAGATTCACAGCTGTACAACTTTGATTAGATTTATTTTATAAAATTTATTTATGAGAAACATGATAATATTTATGGAACATGACAATATATGAAGAAAGTTGTTCTATTATTTCTGAGTTCCCTTACGACATATATTATTTTTATGAACCATTCGCAACAATAAAATAAGTAATTATACTCGTAAGATAATATCCCGGAGATTTAGTGATAAATGAAAACATTATTTAGTTACATTGATTTTTGACATGCAGATTTTTTTTATATACGCACAGTCACTTCCAATCTTTTAAAGTTATACGCAGTAGGTACCTTATATGTTATTTTCTTTGTAATAAATATAATGGTTGTAGGAAACTTCCAATTAGTTGACCTTAACTGACTCATCACGAGAAATAGAAATATTCTGTCAAGTTGTTAACCACGTAACATATAACGGTTCCCACTCATCATATCGTCGGATACCTTGAAGTATAATTTACTAGATCAGCATTTCCCAAACTTTATTATGCCGTAGCGCTGTTATAATTTTGTCTTACTTTTGTGACCCACCAAAAAGTTTGGAAAGGTTAAAAACAGAATTAAATATCCACAAAAACTGTATTAATGTAAAAAACTGGCCAAGTGCGAGTTGGACTTGAACACGAGGGATAAAAGAGAACTTTTACAGCTATTTTATTCAAAATTAGTTTAAACATGTTTTAAGGTTAACTGTACACAAATAATCAATGTTCCGACCCGGTATGATATATCGTGGCCCGGTACAGGGTCGCGACCCGGTATTTGGGAAACACTGTACTAGATAATATGTACCTCGCGTGACTTGCATACAGCCGCACATTTAAGTAACACCTCAATTAGATATAGTACACGCAGTACTATATGCCCTCAGCCCAACGAAACAAAGGTTTCATTCGTGTGTGGTCGTAAAAAAAGAATGTATTGTAAGGTCCTTCATGTGACTATAACTATATAACTATAACTTCTTCAGGAATAAGTACTGTGCAATTACATTGCAATACATTTAATGTTGCAGGTCATTAAATAATAACGATAATACTGGTAAAATACTGCTTCAACGCTTGATACTTATATATATTTTTAAATTATTTTTCTTAAAATATTTATTTCGAAATCAAATTCTTTAAGGTAGATCCGTATGTGGTTCGACCACAGAGGCACCACCGCGACTTCTATTTCTGCCTAATAACTGCAGGATTAAGTGCTGCTGTGCTCTGGTCTAAACCTAAAGGATGTGGCAAGGGAGACATGGTTATTCGAGGCATTCCATCTAAGTCCTCAGGGGTAGCAACGCATTTGTTTAGCCACAAATACATTAGGTGAGATAGCAACACGAGATTAGACGGATTAATGATGGATGTTTAAACAATGGATGATGATAGATGATACTATAAATGTGTCGACTGGAAAGTCATAAGAAAAGTTAAACGCTTTTTACACTCATAGCCCCACAGTAGGATTTTCTCCTGTGTCGTGGGTGCCATGGACACACAAACACAAATACACAAACACCCAGACCCAGAACAGAA
>MOOZ01000340.1:196445-206707 GCA_002930495.1 Cecropterus lyciades
TTCAAGCAAGGGAAAAAATTGAACGAACTAACGAACGCAGTACACCACGATTGATATAGTAAAACGCAGAGGTAAGCGCACACTCCGCATTGGGCTTACTTGGCCAGTTATGTTGGAAATTCACATTATTTCGAAATGCTATATTTTTTGCCAAGTTACAAAGTAATTATAATCAGCTCTAGAAGTTGTTTATACGTATCATCAACATAAACATTAATATACAAAAGTTCTTCAAATTAGTATACTATTTACTTTATTTATTATTGCACCAACAAAGTTTACACTATCACCTTCAATATTAAACAGGTTTGACTAAATAACTTACAAACTAAGTTTCATCTCAATTATAGGCACAAACGGCATGCATTAACACCAACATAAATACATTCACATAAATTATAACAATATTTCATATATTAAAAAAACACTTTTAGACAATTTGGAACTGATTTTTAAACATTTGGCTTCCGGCGGAATGTTTGGACGATAGCCGAAGAATCGGCTTAGGCTTTGGCTTCGACCAAAAAACGACCTTCGATCGGACACTAGTTAAAATAGATTATCAATTACTTCACAATGAAGGAAAACATCATCACTACACAGGAAATGTCTGAAAAAAGTTCTTACATGTGTGAAGTGCGACAACCCGCAGGAAATCAGTAAACCAAAAAGGCCTAATCATTCTCTCGGAATTACAAGTTTTTTTGCCCACCAAAACCACGTCAATTATGGTGTTAGTCACAAATCCTGAATTTGACATATAAATAATGAACGAAATGTTTAACCGTTGGCGTACACGTTGGGATTTATTTTTCAGGAAAATGAGTATTCTTAAACCGATTTGTTTCATTCAACGTTCTTTAACGAACTTCCTAAAACGCTCGTGCGAATGAATGAAGGCTTATAAAACACAATATTTTTAATAAAAGAACTTACTTAGCAACTCACTCTTTTTCTTCTTCGCCGTCTTGTCATCTGGCCACGGTGAACAACGTTTTTTAACATCACTCGGTTTCGATACGCTTGGCTTCGACATATTATGTTTTATATTATCCAAGCGCCTAAAATAAAAAAAAAAGAATTTCAATGAATTCATAAATTGCATTTAACTAAGGTGAAAGCAGTAGGTACTTAAGTTTTCCGTAAACGTATAATGCATAAACTGTTTTTTTTGCACGTCTCACACCGCAGAGCCTTTGAGGTAGTACTCTATTTCTAACGCGTCAAGGTAAAGCATGTATTGCTCATTTATTGTTCGCTAAATTATGTACCTATTTCTTTTATAAAATTGATTTTATTTAATAATTGATTGATGATACTTATAGTGTCTATCTGAAAGATTCTAACCGAAAAAATCTCAAAGTAACACTTACACGTTGTTTGTCAATGTTGATGTTTTCAACAAAGTGCCTCCAGACGATTTCGTGCGTAAAATTATATCCTTCGATGATCCGATCACGACTGAGCTTGTCGGTTTCGGTTTCTTCTCTGCCGGTTTCGGCTTTATTTCCATCGGTTTTTGTGTAGCGTGAGACACTGGTTTCTTAATTACATAGTTCGGTTGTTCCGAAGAAACACTGGCAGGTTTAATTTTAGTTGAAAAAGGAATTTTTTCAGACGGTTCCTTCAAGCGTGGTATCTTCTCTCCTGATTTGCTTTTTACCATGTCTCTGAATGGATTTTTTTTTATCTCCGTTTTTAACAACGGTATTGTGTCAGTATTAGCGCTCTTGATTCGGTCAACTTTGAGTTCCTCCAATTTGGAAGATGTTTTAATCGCAGGTTTATCATATTCTCCCGCCTGTATGTGTACTACGTCTTTTAGTATCGACAGTGGATCATTTACAGAGGCAGTCTTCGTGGCCAAGTTAGGTGAGGGTAGCTTAAGTTTCTCCGTAATAGTTTGTTTGGCTTTATTTCTTATTGCGGTCGCATCCGGTAAAGATTTTACGGTAGTATTTAAGGGTTTCGACTTGATATTGTTTGGAAGTTTTTCCAGTCTAGTCAAAACTTCTAAATCTCCCTTTTCCGTTATTCGCACAATGTCTCCTGGCTTGCAAACTTTTTTTAGAGACAGCTGCGAGGGGTCTTGCTTAACGTTCGCGTTCGAACTCGACGCTTGTTGGTTAGGATTTACATTGACTGTGCCGTTTTTCCTTTGGCATAATTTGTCTTGCCCCGAGGGTGCGATAACGTAATTTGGCTGGGATTTAATTAACTGGGTTTCCGGTGTATCGCCAGTTATTGTCTGCGTTTCGTTGACTCGCATCAGTAATGGAATACCTTGTACGGTACTGAGTAGGGGCATTTGCGAATAATTTATCATGCTAGTATTGACGGGAAGGGTGGGCACTGTAACTTGTGAGGTGGAGGCGACCGCCGCCCCTTTACTGCTCAACACTACGTCTTCTTCGTCGCTGTCCAAACAAATCGTATCATCGCTCACCGAAGATTTCGTCTTACTTTGTACTGGCGTCACATTATTTGCCTTCGCGTCCGTATTCTGATAGGGCATCACTAATTTGCCTTCTGATATCGTTAAATATCCTTGAGGTTGTCTCGGCATTACGGAAGAGGGTAAATCAGACGAAATGAGCTCATTCATTGCGCTTCCCCGTGAGATTCTTGGTGCCCGTCTCTTTGACGAAACACTAGTTATTACAAATGGTTGTGAGTTGAGTTTTTTATAAATTCCCCCTGATTCGTTATTACTTTCCAACATAACGTCGTCATCATCAGGTAATATACATTCTTCAACTGTTTCATTGGTCGTGCGGTTCATGGAGACCGAACCTTTGAACCTGTTAAAATAATTAAGTATTATATAATTAAAATTGCCAGGAGCACCTTCATATGTAACAATAACACCCACTATGGTCACCAACAAGCATGTCTAGGTGACTAACTGTGACTATTAGCAAAATCACCCTATTAGTGGTGGCATATTATGGATGGATATATAAATAGTAATAGTTATTATTATAATTTGTAATTATGAATGATGAATTACGCTTTTTAAATTCTTGACTTTGGATAACATGCTATAAAAATAATAAACCCTTTCCAATACCATACCTTTTCCAATAGAAACTTAAAAGATGTAAATGACTATCATATTGAACAATGGACTACTCTTCTACTTATATTTGGTAACAGACGTATATGGGTAGCATTGACCACACTTAAGATCCAGTGGATTTATTCTGCCGATTACTAAGATCACATAAAACAATGAAAGACTTACATTCCAACGGGCACGACATTCACACTTCGTGACGTAGTCGCGGGAATAATTTCCACGTCACTTTGCTGTATCGGTATATCATTTGGTAAAATAGAGTCCTCTACCAATTCGGTCCTCTCGAGTCCAGACGAGTCTTTGTGGGGTTTATTTGTTTTTCTCGTGTTCTGTTTGCTGTTTGTTTTGCTTGACGCCGTTTCCATTTCCTTAGTGTCATTTACGGGGGCCAGTGGGACAACATATTTCTTCTTACTCTTAGTTTTACTTTTATTATGCAATTTCGTTAACACATCATTGCCCAGTACCTGAAATAATGAAATGAATGCCATTTTATTTATATTTTTAAAACAGTGACTATCTGACTTCAATCGCATGTACGTTACTACTTCCGAGGAATCAGATGACAGCCTAATATAGTTAAGAAACGCTAGAACTGCTTCAGGCTAGAAATAGCCGTATCTTGAAATTGAAATACCTTTAATTATTCGTAATTATTAGGAGGCATATGAGCAATTCCAAGGTATGACAGGGGTAGCAATGTAACTGTGGTCGTCCTTAGGTGTGCTTTCGTTCTATTTTGGGTTGATTATGAAGATAGTAGTGAAGTATTATAACCGCTTTCTACACTCATAGCCCCACAGTAGGATTTTCTCCTATGTCGTGTATCAGGTGGACTGCAAGCTCTTTCGGTACGTGTTTCAGAACAAAACATATTTGTGTTTGTATAAGATTACGGATACATGTGTAAATGTAAAATTATTTCTGCCTAATAACAGCAGTGTTATGCGCCGTTGTGTTCTGGTCTGAAGGGTGTGGTGAGGGAGACATACTTTTCTGAGGCATTCCATCTTAGCCCTCAGGGGTAGCAACGCATCTATGGTTAACCTTAGATGAGACTTTGATCTTACCTAAGGTTATTTCAGATGTCCATGGGCAGCAGTAGCCACTTCCATCAGGTGAGATGTATACTCGTTTGCTTCTTCCATACTATAAAAAAAATATACAAACCTTCACAGCAATGTCATATATGGGACCGCTGGTGATATCCTTTCCGGTATTTTCAATTTCTTTCAATGCTTTTTGCGTGCTGTATTGAGCTGCTAACATGGCTGCGTCCTCGTCTAGCATGCGATTGGATTGATATGCATACGCAACTATTTTAATAAAATTAGGATTACTCAACATCGACGGATGCAACGGAACCAGTTCTTCAGTCTTATTCACATTCAGTGAATCTGCATCGTTCACGCGTTTTGTACTCAAATCTTCATCATCACTCAACAGTATACTGTTATCGTTTGAATCCTCTTGTATCTTAGAGGTAGTAACGGTTCGTTTGTCGCCTTTCTTTGATGTAGATTTCGTATTTGCAGTAGATAGTGTTTTACTATTGTCATTGTTCGAAGTATCGAGGGCTGGAGCTACTTTACCTATAGGAGTGTAACCCTTCTGCTTATAATCAATCCATTCGTCGTCATCATCATCCAACGTAACAATACAATCTCCGTCGAGATTCTCTAGATGTTGCTCAGCTGCTAAAGCGGCTTTTCTTCTCGTCCTAACACTTGATTTAATTTCAGGCGGTTTCTTCGGAGCAGATCTTTTTTCATAGGTGCTTTTAACATATCTATTTGGGTTTTCTCTTTGGATCTCTTTTGCCTCTTCGCTCCAGTCGATTTCTGATATAGAATCATCTCTACAAGTAGTATCATCATCTTCATCATCATCTATCAGATTTATTTCCGATCCATCTATCAGATCTTGAGTTTTTTCTGCTTCTCTTACAGGTTCGTTAACTTCTTTTGGCGAGTCTTTACTAGTTATTAGCTCAGGTAAATCGTCTTTAAAATCGGAAGATTTTTCAAGTCTGCTTCTTAGAATACTCGCTCCTTCATGATTATCCACATTTTTCGAAGGCTGTTCCAAATTTAAAATCCTTCCTTTTGGTGCTCGTCCAACACGACGCTTTATAGGCCTTCTTAAGGGCTTCCGTACTTTTTCCTTGAGTTTGACCAAAAGAGGCGACTCGTCGGGATCTTCATCAATATTTTCCCCTGATGGTTCCTGTTTAATTTCTACTTTTTCAGTTGGAGTGCTATTTAAGTCACTAGTAATAACGTCTGTATCGCAGTGTTGTGTTGTTTCCATGTCCACCGTTGGATCCTCTTCCTCTTGCATCATCACCGTGGCTATGCTCCTCGTGAGCTCGTCGCAGTCATCGAGGCCGACGCCCCCACCATCTACTATTCTCCGCACATTCGCCACTAACTGAGTTATTTCCTGCGCCTGTTTTCTTGTATGGAATTGGTATTTGATTAAAAGATCCATTATTTTTTTTACTTTGGCTTTCTCTTTCTCAGCATCCAAGGAGAATTGTGCTTGCTGACTAGCATTAGGTTCTGGTAATGGAGTAGGGGAATTTGTTATTGGTCTCTTTTTTCCTTTCTTTCCTTTTGGGATAGGTTTTGTAAACTGTTCTTCCCCTATTTCAGTCTTAATCTCGACGGAACCGGAAGGCTTGGCTATATCGTTCTCTAACAATCGTTGAATGCCCTGGCTCGCTTCCATAAGACGATTCTGCAATTCTGGAAATTAGTAATTTTCTTCTATAATTAATTTCACTACTACTTCATAAATTGAAGTGCTGCTATTCTCATCTTACAGAGGAAGTGGCGTGAATACAAGTACGTAAATAACCGATTTAGATATATTTGTAGGGAATCCAGAACGCTTGTCTATTCGCGGGGTGAAGGTTTTATAGCGCCAAAAGAATATTCATCTATGTTTTGTTTATGATATAATTCCCCCTGTAGCCGGGGAGTAGAATACGGCTACGGTATCCCCTGCCTGTCGTAAGAGGCGACTAGAAGGGGGCTTCTGGGATTGCGGGCGGCTAGAGTGGGAGCTCGAACCGCCCAGCCAGCAATCCCGAGAAGGACGGCGGCATGTATGGCTGCATGTCGTCGCAGACACCGGAAGGTGCAGGGGGACAGGTGCACGTCACCCAAGAGAAGAGCCCGTGAGGGGCGCCGCGCTAGGGGGCACCAGTGCGTTCCACAGAAGATCCCGGAGTCCCCTGCAAGCGCTGAGGGGCCACCGAGGGGGTTTTAGTGGGTAAAAATCCCACATAACCCGGAGTCTCTCCCAAGGCTTCGGTGTACCTTTTGAAGGTTTCCCCACCGTCACAAAAAAAAGGGTAGGACATAATATAAATTGACTTTGTAAGAGTAGGCCCCTTTTTGTACTGAACCAATACAAATGTCCCACTTCAAATGAGGCGAGCGAGGTGAAAAGAGGCTCGCAAAAACTCCGAAACTTAAAAAGTCTCGTAATCTCGAGATCCGAGTCCACCGACGAGACCAGTACGAACTTAATAGTAGCACCTAGTGTTCGAGTGAAAGTTCGATTGCAGTCGAGTTTCGGCAGACAAAAAACGGGTTTCTATTTAGTTTATTCGGTCGGTTTCGGCGATAAACCTGCTGCGTTGAATTTCACTTAAATAAATAGGTAATCGTATGTTTAATATTTTTAAAACACCATAAATAATATTCAACAGACGAATCTTACTACTCAAATAAATAACTCATCTATTGTGTTTTTAAGACGCAATTAATATTCTTCTTTAATGAGCGGAAGTTATGTTGATTATTATCAACAAGTGAGAATGTCGAAGACTGAACTCTGGAGTGATGCAGACTGATTATACTAACATTTTCTTTATTTTTCCTTCAAAACATGATCCTTGTTAGGAAGTTTCGGTATCGGTTTCGGCCGAAACTTATTTTTTATCTGACTGAAGTAGCAAACGAGCATGCAGTCCACCTGATGGTAAGTGGTCACTGCCGTCCAAGGACATCTGAAAGCAACTTCATATAGAACAGGTGTTCTATCTGAAGTCGATCACAGATACGTTGCGACTCCCGAGGACAAAGATGATCGCCTGAAATACAAGTAAGCCACCTCAAAAACACCCATCCACCTCACGCAAGTACTGCATCACGCTAGAAATAGGTGTGGCGGTGGTACCTCGCCGGTCGAACTACACTGGTTCCACCACCTGGCGAACCACCGAAACCGAGACAGTTGCCGAAAACCAGTTTCACATGACACTTAACATACCTGACAGATGGTGCGTGTTCGCGTGCTCCTCCTGGAACTGCATCCAGGCGGCGTTCCGCTCGTGCTCGGGCAGGTGCTGCTCGCGCGAGCCGCGCAGCAGCGAGTCGTGCTCGCGCACCGCGTGCAGCCGCGCGCGCGACGCCACGCGCAGCAGGGCCACGTCCGCCACGCCCGCCGCCAGCCCGGCCTCCACGGACGAGCCCTCCTCGTCGAACCTGGTCATAATACCCTTTATAATGAATGCGGTAGAACTCTTTGTGGTTAAACTCAGGAAGCACCACCGCCTTTTTCCGCGTAGTGACAACAAAATTATTAACCGCTGTGCTCTGGTCTGAAGAGTGTGGTATCACATACATACTTATCTGTGGCGTTCCGACTTACTCCTTATGGATACCAAATCATCTGTGGCTAACTCCAGGTGAAACAATTTATCGTAGGGTTGATTACAGATGGACTACATCATGACACATTTGCATCAGGACTGCCTCATTTGCTACTTCCATATTTAAAAAAAATACTGAAGATACCACGTCCTTATTTCTATCATGACACTCGACCTATATTGATCACACATCAGCTATATTGACAGATCAAATCGAACCAGATAAAACTTTAGTTCTATTTGGGTTTAATTATAGCATGTTATTGTGCATTATTGCTTGTTGGTTCTATATTATATAAAAAAAAAATACCACATAAAAGTAAAGAACCGCAAATTTACTACAACAAACCCTGTCAATCCACGTGTACAGAAAGATAATTATGAATATATGAAAAGTCGAAACCACAGCATTAACGACTAATCTCCAAATATCGAAAGCAGAAGTATCTCCTAAAATGTACTCCTAAATTTAAAATTGTTTACCTATACAGTTCAGTGAGTTCAGCCATGTTGTAGTGGCGATCGATCTGCTGCTCGTCGACCACGCGGCACGCCACCGCCTGCTTCGTCACCGCTCGCTCGTATATCTTCTGCTCCATTGTGCCCTGCAAGCAGTTATATAATAACGTGAGTTTTGAAGGTTTTCAATTCAATTTTGTTTATTTTTCGCCACAATTATATAATAACTGTAATTACTAATTTCACAAAAAAAAATTAAACATTTTGATTTTAAACAATAATAATCGTCATCAATCATTAACATAACCAATGTGTGAGGCCTATGTCCTGTGGACACAGGCCTCACACATTAGTCAGGATACATAGTCGAATATATAATCACCATCGCAACAAGTCGGTATATATAGCAGTCCTTCTTTTGTCCAAAGCGGTAGACGCGGAAGATGCTCTGTATGTCGTGCGCGGGGTTCCACGACGTGTCGAGTATGATCACGCGGTTCGCCGCTGTCATGTTCAGACCGAGGCAACCGGCTCGCGTCGATATTAAGAACAATCTGGAACAAGGGACAGGTGTTTTTACAATGATGTTTGAAATCGCATCATACCAAACATCATAAAAAACTTCTGAATGTTAAGTACGAGTTGGCCACGCAAAACATTATAATAATTAATGGTGTGACTTTGTATGTGTTTGTGTGTGTGTATGCGTATACGTGTGTGATGGTGAGTGCATTTAAACGTCTGTGTACGTATACTAAAACGTGTTGTCCTCAGATCAAATTAAAGGCGGTGGGCAAGGATTTTCGCGCCTTAAGGCCAATTCTCAAGGTCTAATAGCCCCCGGTCATGCGTCTGTGTAATAGAAAGATGGCGCCACAATAACATATACAAGTTTATATTTATGTAAATATACAAGTTCCGAACAAAGACTGTCGGAGCACGGCCGCTCCCCAGGCATGATCAACTAACCCGGCGGGAGATCTCCTTTTGTCAAAGTATTAATAATAATAATAGTTAAATAAATATGTAATAAATAAATAATTGTGTTGTTAACGACCCGCGTGGTGGAGCGGTCATCATTCCGGCCTGACACGCAGTGTGTCCCGAATATGATCCCCGACCAGACAGATATCTGAATGATGAGTTTAGATTTCTGTTCCTGGTCTGGGTGTTTGTGTATTTGTCTTTGTGTGTCCATGGCACTCACAACACAAGAGAAAATCCTAAGTGAGTGTAGAAAAGGTTTATGTTTATGTTAATTGTAATAGTATTATGATAAATCATTAATCACTTGGTGTTAACGTTGTGTTCGGCGTTGAACTCGCGACACCACTTCTGCCGCACCTCGGCCGGCACGGAGCCGTCCAGCCGGTAGTACTCCTGCCCGAGGCTCCACTTGTTGATGCGCTTCAGGAAGTACTCTAATGCGTCCATCGTGTACAGCGACGTCGAGAATATCAGACTGGAAGGAGAAAATTGGCATTCTGTATCATACTTGTAATATTGTAAATATTCATGAAGTTTACATTTATAAGCGATGCTTAGGACATCAAACAGGAAAATTAAAAGATTCTTATATGTTAAGAGTTATTATAGACTAGCGTTTTTCCAGACGTATAAGCAGCGCAGACGTATGAAGAAGCCCTTATATTTGAATTCTAGTATATCTAAGCTCACTAAATTAGTGATTGATATAACGGCCTATACGCGACAAAACATTTGATCAGCTGTCTGTTTGTTTGAATGGGTTTATCTTAGAAATTATTTATATCAAAACTGGTTTTATAAATACTCCTGTCCACATAATCATCGTGTTCTTTGTATGACTTATGAAAAAATAATATTATCCTTCTATTCTTCTCGTTCTTCTTCTTCTCTAATAAAAATTTTATTTTTATTCATGAAAGCCAAATTAAATCAAAAATTTCTATATTTCTAATTAATGTGTATTATATTGCATATACCACTTACACTTTGTCCCCGAGCGCGATACACTCTTCAAGCAGTTGGAACACGACGAGGAACTTGTTGGAGCTCTCGAGCGAGTCGAGCATGTTTCCG
>MOOZ01000340.1:220663-240741 GCA_002930495.1 Cecropterus lyciades
TGTCCGACATGTTGAAGCAAAATATACACTTGCATGCAATACGAACTCATATTCATCGCCTAATGGGTACGGCACTAGTTTTACGCAAATTGTTAATCGCACTATCACTATTTAAAAGTTTCTGAAAATGAAACTAATTGCAAAAATGTTGATTTTCTGAACTCCACAATCGCTGAATCGCTAACGTATCAGTGTTGCAATATAAAAAACATAGTTATTATTGTTAATTTACTATTTCTATTTCTGCACCAAGCCACGACGTATTTCTACCATATTATACATTGCCAGTACGTATTTCTACCACGATATTTTTTACAATTGAATATTTAAAAAAATGGATACCTGTGAATGATGAATGCATCTTCTTTAGAACATAAATTTTGAAAAGACTGCATTAGCAAATTATAAATTTTAATAAGTGGAATAATTTGGTCAAAAGGAAAATTTTCCGACATCTTCAAAATATTTGCCATGCACCTAAACTTTTCTCATGATTTATCCATTGGCGAAAACTATATAAACATTTGTTTAGAAGTTTTTGTATTTATCGGGTTCAGACAGATAGAGGCCCGGTAGACTGTTAAATATTATAAATAGATAATAATTCAAGAAAAAGTTCTGAGCACTTATAAAAGGTTATTCGAAATGCCATAATTAAAAGTGCTATGACTAAATTAAGCAGTGCCCATACAAGATGTGAGCTATTTTATAAAATTTCATACTGTACGCAAATATCATATTATAATTAAAAAGTGGATACGATATGGTTTATAAAGCGAATGCATGAGTCAAGAATTTTATGTGTCTTGTACATATTGTCGTATTTTGGCAACACTTCTGTGAACTGTCAATACTAGTGCCAGTGTCTGCATATTGTTGACGAATGAAATTTATATTTAATTAATATTTACATTGTTTTAGTTTTTTTTTACACGACTATCACAGTTGTCATATTATTTCAGTGTCTAAGCTGAAGAGGTTGTGTTACAAAATATAAATTATGTGCCCGTGAAGTTTACAAATGACAGTGCAACATGTATTTTCCAATAGGATGGCCCAAAGTGCTCAAGAATCTGGGCACAGATGCTTCACCCATAAAACAGATCGTGACCAACAGGGACAAGGTTCTGTTCACGTCCCTGAGCGACGATTGTTTCGTTGTATGGTTCTGTAAGGTGGGTATCTTGCCACTTATTCAATAACGCAATCCTCTTCATACCATGCATTTACACAGATAGGCAGTCAATAAAGTTAGGAAAAGATGAGATAAATGGCTTACTTCAACTGTTATAAAATCGTTCGTGAGTAAGAATTAATTTATGTGTTTGTCATTTTTATTTGTAATGTGCAACCTGCTTACAAAAATATTTTGTATACAAATGTTAGTATTACAACGGTCATTTCTCATAAATCAAATACTGTATAATCTTTCTATATATAATATTCCATTCATCCATCAGCTTACACTTATAATCTGCTGGAGATAGGCCACCCTTAATCAACGCCACTCCAACTGGTCTTGTGCCTTCTGAATCTGACGGTTTTACGCTGTCTTCTTTGGGTCATCGGTCCACCTGGTTGGCAGGTGACCTGTGCTACTTTTATCTAAATGTGGTTGCCACTCGAGGATTTTTCTTCCCCATAGGTTATTAGTCCTACGAGCTATGTAGCTGGCCCATTGCCACTTCAGCTTGCTTATTTTGAGAGCTATGTCGGTAAGCTTAGTTTGTCTATGGATTTCATCACTGTGAATGGAATAGGAAATGAATTGGAATGACGCATAACGAAATTCCAAGCATAGCCCTCTCCATAGCATGCTGAGCGACTCTGAGCTTGTGATTGCGGCCTACAGTGAAAGATCACATTTCGGGGCCATAGGTCATCAATGGCAACACACATTGCTCAAACGATTTCGACTTCAAGCACTGAGGAATTCCCGAAACAGCCCAGCCGAATTGGAGTCTTCGAGTAACCTCCCTCTCGAAGTTGGATTGCTTGCCTGGATCGTTTGTCCCAGGTAAATGTAATTGTCGACAATTTCAAGAGGAGTGCCCTCAACAACTAACCTGTAGTTGGGTGTGACACAGGCAATAGAGATGATTTTGTCTTGTCCATGTTCATCTTAAGACCCACCATTGTGAGCATGATGCTGATATCCACCAGCAAATCTGCCACTACTTCATCGGCAAATCAAAGGTGTGTGACGTGTTCACCATTGATGTTAATGCCAAGACATATCCACTCCAGCAGAACACATTTTCCAACACAGCAGTGAACAGCTTCGGCAATTAGATATCAGTTTGCCTAACTCCCCGCTGCAGTGGAATTGGGTTTGTGCTTTGGTTGTTTACTCAGACTAACATGTTGGTCGCTGTTTATATACACTCTGACATTGCTGAAGAGTCTCAAGCCAGGCGATGCTTTTAAGTTCTTGATAGAATCAAAGACTTTGACTTATAATCTGTATAAGCAATACATAACGGCAGATTATTCTCCTCGGTCTTCTCCATAATACCAGAGTGTGTGTATGTGGTCCATGGTACTGAAGCCTTTTTGGAATCTGACTTGTTCGGGAGGCTAGAAGTCATCAAGCCTGCGTGCAGTATGATTTGTGAGGACTCAAAAACAACCGATACATGTGGCTCAGAAGTGCATTGGGTCTGTAATTCTACAGGAGGGTTTCGTCACCCTTTTTGAAAAACAGCACCACTATGCTTCTGCTTCACGCTTCCGGGGTAGTTCCGCTATTGATGATGGAATTTTCGAAGGAATTCAAAAATCGAAAAAGAATTGGTTTCGTTGTTGTAATTGAAAGTATTCAGAGCCCTGGATTTGCACAGTTGTTGGTCGACGACTTCATTAGATATGACCATTTCAGCTTTACATTGATATTTTATGTGCTTCTTACCATCCGGTGATCACTATTGCTTTTAACCCTGTTGATCACAAAGACATCATTTAATAATGTCTTATGTGCCGTTGTGTCGATGTGCCGTTTGTGTGCCAAAATTTAAATTTGAGATTTATCCAAGTCCACTTTTGCTGTGCCTTCATACTGAAGAAGGAGTTCATCATAGAGAAGTCTTCCCTCTCCAAGAAGTTGGCAAACAAGTGGCTTCGGTGGTTCCATTATCGATTTCCAAAGGGACTTACTGTTCTTCCCTGCTTCACACGCATCTCATGATATATAAAAATTAATAATTATTGTACATCTCAGGTCCTTCTTAAGCGAAGGTACCTTTTTCGAGAAGCCGCAGAACATATATTCGGTCTTTTTTCTACTAATTCTCAGACCTTTTTTTCCAAGGACTCTTGCCATGCAGTTAGCCTGCACTTCTTCCAACGATTCAGCTACAACAACCACTGGTGACCAGGGCGCTGGATTTGTATATCTATAGTGATGTAGTCCATCACCAGATTGAATAAGAGAGGGCTCAGGGGCAAACCCTGATGAACGTCTACTCCAATCTCGAAAGGTTTGTTTCTTTCAGTTGGGCTGACCACTCTTTAAAGATCTTTAAAGAGCTGAATATAATCAAAATCAAAATATTCTTTATTACCAAATAGATTTAAATTATGGGTGAAATATACCCCGGTTAAGTTCGCAGAACTTGTGTTACGGGTGAACGCTCTTTCCTGTTTGCATACAACAAATATTTGAAACAAATTGTAATAAAAAATATTCCTCTTCAAAATAGGATGGTAAACAGAAAATTTACTTAAAGTAATATAATTGTCACATGATCCAATGGTTAACAAACACTTAATTAGCATGCAACTTTGTTCTGTAACTCCTTAACAGCTACCAGTAAAGGTTAGTTAGGCATAACAATGCCATGTTAACAATCGGACAATGCGACCACTTACATTATAGACTTAATTTGTCTTTAAAAATTATTTTATTTGCAATACAATATAATTTATTCTTGAAATAAGGTGAGTACATATATATTGTTAAAACATGTAAGTACATGTAATTACATATTTATTTGGTATCAGAGTTTCTGTTACCTACTGCAATTTATTTAATTATTGTTTAAAATGCAAATTTAACTTTTTCTTCTTTTTTGGGCATAGACTTTAATTTATCTGTTTAACACGTATTGATGTATAATATTTCTATATTCTATATAATATAATCTAGTTGAGTAATATTAATTTCTATTTAATATTACTCAACTAATTATTATTAATTTCTATTTAACATTACTCAACTAGATTATTTTTAATTTAGTTTTAGTACTTATTGAACTCGTATGAGTTCTTCAGTTTGGTCATAATTTAAAGTTTTTTGTCACTTAGTTATAGCATTTTTGCATTCTTTCAAGGTAATTTGACATATATTTAAGGTTATATTTATTTTATTATATAGTCTTGTAGATTGAGACTCAAACTGCTTGGACACAAAAACTGTGTTAAAATAATGCTCTGAAACTTACTGTGCTCTCAATGCTTGCCATATAAGCTTGCTCGGAACCCGGTCAAAGGCCTTTTCGAGGTCAATGAAAATAAGGTGAACATCTTGTTTGAGAGACTTGTACTTTTCCATGAATATTTTCACAAAGTGAATCGCGTCTATGGTGCTTACACCGCTGGTGAATCTGCACTGGCTGGTGAATCTTTTAAGTCCTTGACTTTTTACTCTTCTTCAATCATTAATATTTTATAACTCCTTTACTTATGACGTCCTCTTCCTTCTCCTATTTCCCTACTAACTCCTTACTCTAAGGTTGTCTGCAAGAAATCATTGTTTAGAGAAGGCTGCCTTTTGTATTGTTATTTAAATTTGTATGTTTCTTGTTGTTTATTCTAGCTGGGTAATAAAAACATATATATATATATATGTATATATATATACATATACGTATACATAACAGTAGTTTTAAATATTTTTCAGCCAACAGTGCCTATAGTGCACTACAAGCGGAGTGAGGAATCTCTACAGAGGTTGGGTGTTAATGTTGGAGTGGAATGGAAGCCAGACTCCTCTATGATCTGTATATCAGTATGTATTAGGACATCTTAAGAACTCATAATATGAATAACACTAGAGTATGCACCATATATTTAAGAAACTTTGTGAATTATATGAAGCAGGTATAGGGAATGTTATATTTGAAATAACATTCCCTATACCTGCTTTAAAGTTGTTTGTCATTAGAAAAAAAATGTAGTTATTGAAATATATGTGCCTTGTTTCATTTTGTTCCTATTATAGTAATCAGCAATCCCATTTCCATGTTAAATGTATTGTAACATTTAAAAATACTACCTGATGGACTTGTGCTTGGCTACGGGACATAAAAATAGGCACCATCTTTAATAAGTGCATTATCCAAAACAATTTCTCACGTACAGTATTCTATAATTACAGACGTCAGAGGGACACTTAATATTGTACAATGTGGAGATGCAGAGTGATCAATCAGCCTACCAGCAGATGGACCCCCCTTCTGCAAGCTTACGGAGGGACTCTGCAGAGCTGTTTGTTAAAGAGATCATACCTTCACTCAAGATCACTTTGGTAAATGTTCCTTTGTACATAAGTGTTTTGTTTTTATAATTTGGAAGCAAATGAGCATGCATTCCATCTAATTTGTGGCCACTGCCACCCACGGACATTTGTAATCAACCTTAAAACAGATGAAAGGCCTATCCAATGCTACTTAAGGACTAAGTTGGAACCCCTTGGATTAGTATATTCCCTCACCACACTTTTCAAACCAGAATGAAGCAGTTCTTAACATGACTACTATAAGGCAGGAAGGATATGACGGTCGCACATATGACTGCTATTATGCAGGAAAAGGTGTGGCAGTTCAATTCAAAAGATTCCACTCCTCTTTGCATTTGCAATGCATGTTGCTATTGTTTCAGTGTAATATGAATAACCCTTAGACTGAAATAGTTAGTTTTGCTCAGTCACAATGTCTGATATTATCCGTGGGGACTTTGCAATAAAAATAATATAAAATATTTCTAGATTTGTGATCACAAAGTTACGGAAGCTATTTTTTCATGCTATAAACATTTTGTCTATTTGCAGTTCAAAGAAATCCTAGTATGGGATGGGGAGATAACAAGAATGTGCTGTATATCCGGAACGGAGATCTTAGTGTGCACTACTCGCGCGCATCTACTGCGATATCGATGGGACGGCACGCAAAATCGGGACTACTGCCTCGACCTCGGCCGAATACCCTTCTCCATCAATCAACAAGTGTCTAAAGGTACATGTAATCAACATCTGTGATATTGATATATCTATATATTTATGATATAAGTATATTGATAGTATGTGATGTGATGAAAGAGACTCAGTCTTTGTTGAAAACTCAACTCATTTGAACATCCCCGAGGACTAGTACACAACCAACCAGACCCAGAAATCTAAGTTCATCATTCAGATATCAGTCTGGCCGCAGATCCCATCCAGAACCCACTGCATGTCAGACTGGTATGGTGACCATGCCGCCATGCAATTTGACTTGGTTTTTTCAGTTGTGCTCAATCCAATAAATCCCTTACAGTGAGACCATTACTAATATAATATATATTTATTTCTTAGCTGAGCCGATATTAGAAGACAATACTCATGTGAACGACATAGAATACTCGCCGCTGGTGTGTGGTTTCGGCATCACGCTCAACGACGGCAGGGCGGCTTACCTTACTGCGCCCAATCTCAAATTTGATCCAAATGTAAGCCACTATTTTACTAATACTCTAATAAATGTATTAAAATAATACAGTACAACAATATAAATTAAACATGTTATACAATAAAAAACTTAACCCATATTCAATTTAAATTTAAAACTATTAAACGTCTCGTTTCTTTAATTATATTTAGATTTAGAATCAAATGGGGAAATGATTAACTCATTCCCTCACACAATTTGGAATATGACAACTACTAAAACGCTGGCATAAATAACACGACAACTTATGTTTTACTATTGTCATTGTTCGTAACTTTTAATGTAACGTAACTATTACATGTTAAAAAAAAACACGCTTTCTACACTTATAGCCCCCCCCACAGTAGGATTTTCTCCTGTATCGTGGGTGCCATGGACACACAAAGACGAATACACAAACACTCAAACCCAGAACAGAAACCTAAACTCATCATTCAGATTTCTGACTGGCCGGGGATCGAACCTGGGACCCACTGCGTGTCAGACCGGTATGGTGACCGCTCCGCCACGCGGGTCATTAAGATTATCGTCATGTTTATTTATTCATAAAATTATATATAGAAGGAAACTCGCCTACCTAAAATGATATAAGTACCGTTAAACTAACCTGACGTTAGAACTAACCTTAGAACGTCTTCCTCTATTGTAAGTTAATCAATCTTTTTTTATGTTCGATACATAGTGACGAGCTTTAGTTATCAATAATATATTTGGTCACCCCCAAACTTCCGAACGAGCCCGACGTTGCTTAACTTAGTATATTGGTTGAGATCCGTAGGGAACACGCTCCCATCGAACATATAAATAGTTGTAAGCAAAAATAAAACATTTCTACTTAATTGGGAATTATTGGTTAATTTTAATAGAGTATGGATGTTTAATATGTTTCTATTTATTTCTTGGTAATATGATTTGCAGAAGATTGGGATCTGCACTTAATCAGTTCCATGATACTCGAAATAAGTGTTGACAGACAGATTTATGTTTTTTTTTGTAAAATAAGTATCGATTCATTTAATTATTTTAAACTAAACTTTCTTTTAGTTATCTGAGATAAATTGGGATACGGTTATGAGGGTAAGATTAAAATTTAAGTGTTGGTTTAGGTATGTGTGGATATTATTAAAAAAATATAACACTATGCTAAATAAATCTTTAATAATCATTTACGAGATATTGCTAAAAGTGTATTTGTGAGTGTTTTACATCTTACAGTGAACCATATAATTGTAGATTTTCTATTATGAAATGTGTGAGCTAATTATGTTATAGGTGTTTTAGAAATATTTAAGCAAACTTTATGGTACTTTTGCAAGCCAGCATCCTTCGTCTAGTGATTTACAGTCTTACAAATAAGTTTATTTCTTCTATTAGGATTCTACGTGTCTATCACTGTTAAATCAGATACCCATCTACGCTTGTACGTCGCTACATATTTTCTTTACCTAAGGGATGTAGTAGCAACTATTGTTATGTATAATAAACATTATATGACACGTTCATTTTATTAATGATATCATTGTTTTGTGTTCGCTTGAAAATGTCTATGGTAGTATTTTTGATCTTTAAAACATCACAGATGCGTCGTCATCCGTGATGTCTCCCTCCACGTCAACTGTCAACGGTTTAAAACGGATAAAATTTCAGTGTTACCTAACGTTAGCCACAGGTGCATTGCTACCTCTGAGGGCTAACCAGAACACAGCAAAAAGATTGACACTGCTTAATAGCTTTGTATAATTTGAAATAATAGTGATACTTTTAATTTCGTAACTGTATATCAACTGTATTGTTATTTGTTATTAATAGATTATGGTGAAATAAATATTAACAATTAATTTCTGCTCATCATTCGAAACATACCTGTTAAGTGTCAAAAGATACATATTTTGATGCTTATATATTTCAGTGTATATTTTATACATGTAGATAGATAGTTTTACGATTGATTATCCCTATTTAATATTATGTAATCCAAACGAATGTAACCCAAAAATTGACTGAATAAAGAATTATCATTATTATTATATTTATGTGTATTTGCAGGCAGTGCAGGGGATTTGGGCACCAAACATCGACGATGCGACGTGCGCGCGAGTGAATCATAAGTTCAGGCTTATTGCTATTGGGAGAAAGAAGTAAGTTTCGGACTTATTCAGACGGGTTTTAGGATATAGTGCTAAATGACGCCCAAACCCGCTAAGAGTATAAAATTAAAGTATTACTCCACAATATCATTATTAAATAAGTTTTAAACATATATGATATTAGTCAGAATTTTTGTAAAGTTAAAAAACTCGTAAAATAAACGTAAGATCTTATTTATGCTCTTTTGGATCATGCGTACGTTATTTTTTGAAGATTACAATGTTTTAGCGTTAAATATTAAAGACATTAACTGTTAGAAATAGTTTTTGGAGCCACCACATGTCGTGAAAATTTTACCTGTATCCATTTAAAATCATTATTCATATATTAAATCTGTATTTATTTAATATCAGTTCTCAGATAGACGTGTTCACGATAGACGAGGTAACGGGGGGCTTGGAGCTGTCTCACACGATGGTGCTCAGCTCAAAAGACTTTCCTGGGGACCCTGGACCAGTAAAATGTATGAGGTATGATCATTTTGTCCTTAACTTTTTGTCCAAAATTTCAGCTAGTTGATAGAGCGCTAACTGTCAAGTCGCTTGGTTCCCAAAAATGTTGATAATATGTTGTCTTCATTGCCTGAAATATAGCTGTCATTACCAAAATTTATATAATGTACTCCTAATAATTGTAAACTTGCCATCCGT
Source organism: Cecropterus lyciades (assembly GCA_002930495.1). Classification (NCBI taxonomy): domain Eukaryota; kingdom Metazoa; phylum Arthropoda; class Insecta; order Lepidoptera; family Hesperiidae; genus Cecropterus; species Cecropterus lyciades. The sequence continues at coordinate 230,163 of MOOZ01000340.1, forward strand.
ACGACGTCCGTGTTAAGTTCCATTATATATATTTAAATATATTTTGTTCAATTTTTTGTCGTGTATCTTAAAACGATCGGTAAGGGAAAACGCGCATTTTAAACGCGCTTTATTTATAAAAAAAATGCCATCACCGGACGCCTAGCAGATGTGACACATCGTGTTCGCACAAGTAATATGCATAAAAGACAAGATTGCGACAGGAATTAAATATGACTATGAACAGTACTCCGTACTAAGTCGGACTAACACCGTAGCCCGCTTAGTTTAGTTCGATACTTAATTACTCCGACAATGTTTAATAGATGGCGCGAAAATAAATACGGTGTGGCGATCGTCACGCGAACAATAAGGATTACGTGCGCCTATAGATGTTTCACATCAAAAGAATTCAATAGAATGTTCACACATATATATTGTGTAAGCGTATCTATAACGTGTCGTGTACACAGATGGACGGGCGACGGTCGCGCGGTGGCGGCGAGCTGGGAGCGCGGCGGCGTGGCGGCGTGGAGCACGTTCGGCGCGCTGCTCATGTGCTCGCTGGCCTGGGACCACGGCCTGGCGCCCGGCTGCCCGCTCGTCGTCACCAGCATGGTTAGAACACACACACACATACACACACATGTGTGCTAGGGGCTGTCCACTAATCACGTGAGACTCGAAGGGAAGGGTCTTTAAAAAATCACTAAGTATTACAAGGTGGTAGGGGAGTGTAGTAATGTTCCTTTTCCTTTTAGTCCTTTATTCCTTTTTCCTTTTAGTCTTTTTTAAACGCTTTCTACATTCAACTGCCCCACAGTAGGATTTTCTCATGTTTCTTGGGTGCCATAGATACATAAAGACGAATACACAAACACCCAGCCCCAGAACAGAAATCTGAACTCAGATGTCTGTCTGGCCGGGGATCGAACCCGGCACCCACTGCGTGTTACACCAGTATGGTGACCGCTCCGTCACGCGGGTCGTTAAGTGTAAATAGCCGAAAAAATAAATATATCAAGTACGATTACTCAACCGAAAAGCGGCGTTAATGGTATTTATTTTTTCGTCAAACTCTTACAAAATTGAAAGCGGCTTGTAGTATGACCTTGATTCGCCGTTGCCAGGCAACGAAAAATATTTAAGATTCTTTGTAGGTACTAAAAAATACATGTTATATAGGGTGGGGTAGCTTTAAACCTCGCCATGTATCATCAAGGGGGAGGGAAGGGGGTTAAAAATTGCCAAGAACACATCACATGATTAATTGACGCTCCCTTATGTACCCGTTCGCTTAAAACACACCTACATATACACATGTATGTTATGAACACGTTCGTTTGCACGCATACGAATACGCACATGCACGTACATCCGGGCGTGCGTGCAAGGTCGGTTCTAGCCCAATTAACGTCCGAGTGCAGTCAAAACTCTAGCGCCCTCTTGTATCTGGCACCCTCTATGTGCCGTTAGCAGTTCTTGGGCGTCCGGATAGACTACATTCCCTGCATTATAAGTAAAGCCACCCCTGCGCGGATGCTACGCGTAATACATGCCTTTTCATGAATACGTACAAGAACATACAACAAGCACGTATGTACACATGGACACAAATAAGCATGTGTTCATGTACACACTCACACACACACACTTTTACGGCTATTTACGGTTCAACTATTATTCTGTTATGAAGATAAACATTTATCGCACACTTTTATCTGTAAAATAATATATCTGTTTGACTTATTCACTATGTTTTCTTTTGAAGTGCAGTACAATATTTTAAAAATCTGTGAGTACATACATATAATTAAAAATCAGATGAATAATGTATTAACGTTTCAGGAATGGGCGACTGAGGGTTACCAACTTTGGATGGTGAAAGTGGAGGAGAACTCAAAATCTGATCTAATTCAAATGGATTTTGTTAAAAGTCCGCTTAGTGTGAATCCTTGTATGGTAAATATCAAACTTCATATCATTCACTTTTTTAATAAAAATCGTATTTTATTATTTGCTTGGCTATAATAAATAAAATAGACTCCTAATAGATTTCTAAACAACATTTTATTATATTAAGCCCGTGAACTACACAATATTACGTACACAAGTGCAAAAGTATTATTTAAAATTGGAATAATCAGAGTAATTAATGTATTCCCATAACAGAGCAACCAGCGCCATCTATACTTGCAAGGGGCGGACAAACTGTACGTGAATTTAGAAGACAACCTGACGAAACGCACCAAGGTCTCCATCATCGACTCGTCGGGTGACGCTTATCAAGAGAACGGGCCGGATCAGCCAGTGTATGGCAGCAGGGCCAAGTACAAGGACTTCGTGCACGACAACGAGTGCAGAAAGCAGTGGATAGTGCTGCCCTTGCCGGCGACGTACATATCTAGCAACTGGCCGTTGCGGGTGAGTTATTGAAGTGGATTAGATCTTTATTATCTTAATTATCTTATTTTTTTTAATATTTTAAAAGAAAAGTGACGGTGATCCAATTTCGCGCTAATTAAAAGCTTCTTTGTCTAGGACATTCTCATCTATGTCGCTTCTTGATGTCTAAAGGTTTCGATCGCCAAGAAATTAATCAATTTTGAACTTCTAAGAAAAAAATATTCCTTCTTAGGTATTTTCTTTTGCAACTGGCGCATTAAATGATTATTTGATATCACACTTTTCTTGGACAATGTCGATGCAACCATTAGGGAATTTTATACGCTATGTTTTTCGTTTACATGACCAAAATAAAAAGTATACATATAGTGGACACCCCCATACAGATATACTAGCATACATTCATCTTCACAAACTTTCGTCTTTATCATATTAGTAAGATATTTATTCATACGTGCGTTCGTACATATGTGTGGTACTATAAGATAAATGATTGTAACTGACAATTTGTGTCCGTCAGGGCGTGTTAAAAAATTCAATATAAGACATTTAAGCAAATTCCGCCTATACAAATAAACACTCAATTGCATCCCACAGTACAGCGCGATAGACGAGGCGGGCGTGAACGTGTGCGTGGCGGGCCGCACGGGGCTCGCGCACTACAGCACGGCGGCGCGCCGCTGGAAGCTGTTCGGCAACGAGGCGCAGGAGAGGGACTTCGTGGTCACCGGCGGCATGCTCTGGTGGCGGGACTACGTCGTCATTGGTACGTGATACGTGCGATGTTCATTACCTCGCTTCATTAAAGAGGTTTTTTATATGAAGTAGCAAACAAACATGCAGTCTGCCTAATGGTAAAGCGTTACTGTTCAAGTATATCTTTAAGAAACTTTATATAGAACAGGGGTTCTATATGAAGATGAACGTAATTACGTTGCTACCGCCAAGGACTTAGAAGGTCGCCTCACGTAAAAGGGACATCCTTCCGTCGAAACGCAAGAACGCGGTTGTACCCTCCCGCTTAAACTACACTGTTTCTACTACCTGATAAACCAGATAAACTTAGGTAAAAAAATTATTAATATTTGTTTATTGAAATATTTAATAAACTTCTCGGCTCTTTTAAATTTTTACATTTTTAGAAGACGTATAAACGATTGGTTTTCTTCAACATAACATTTACAGTATACATATATTTATGTACTGTAAAAATTATGACGTACAAATCATAATCATTAATTTAATAGTACTTATGAGTACTATTAAATTAAACTCTTAAACATATTTAAATTTAAAAGTTTGTAAGATTCATAACAATAGTATGTTATGAATCATACGGAAACAATGAATGTATCTAATTTCTAATTTATATATAACTGTGTACTTGGTTTAGCTAAACAAGATTTCCCATGTGGTAAGGTGATAAAGATAAAAAAACCGGCTGCATTTGGGTTGTTTCAATTTATAGCTTGTACATGAATGCAAATTGTTTAAAATTACAAGCCGTTTAAGAAACTTCAATAACATGTTTCAGGATTATATCGCGCCATCTCTTATTGAATATGATTAGCATAGATGATTAAAAGGTTCGTATCGTACAGGTTGCTACAGCATCCTGGACGGGCACGACGAGATCCGTTTCTACCCGCGGGACGCGAAGCTGGACAACCGGCACGCGAAGGTGGTCCGCGCGCAGGCGCAGGTGTCGGTGCTGGACGCGCTCGCCGACCAGCTGGTCGTGTTCGCGGCGGACGCGCTCGTCACCATATACGAGCTGGTGTGGGCCGATAATAGTATGTCGCTTGTTTTGCTTCACGTTGACGCGGTGAGAGTTGTGCACTACCGCCATGAGCGATAGCGTTATGAAACAGTAATGCGAACTTTTTATGGGAATGTGTGTATTGCTTCGGCTCTTGATGTAGTTTTGTGAATTAACTACATTTGAATAGAAAGTTAATAAAAATGTGATGTATTATTTCAGCTTTGAAATATTTATATTAATAAATCATATAATGATAATAATTAATTATGTAGCATCTTTAACCTGCTTGTGTATGGCACAAGCATAACATAATAATATATGATAATATGTAAATTTTGAATTGTACCTTAGTAATAATTTTACAAGCTGTAAAATCATATTCATATGTAAGTAGTTATGAATATGATTCTACAGCTTGTACACTTATGATCAAAACAATTGCATTAATTGATTATGTTGTTTCCTTATGCACAAACAGCAACACATCCATCCACGCGTGACTAAAGTGCATAATATAGTTTTATGAGTACACAACATTGGTTTGCAAATTCTATGAAGCTCCATTATTATGTTATTTGTAGAGCAGGTAACGTGAAATGACAATAAGTTTATTAAATTATATTATTATGTCGGAAGAGTTCAGGTTATTTATATATTTAAATTATATATTCTTAATGTCACGGGCGCTTACGATTTGCGGTTTTTACAATTTCTTTATTGTAGATACTTCGTCCAGTAGTAAAGTACGAATTCCGCGATAGTATTAGTGTAAAATAATAGAACGACAATGTTGTGCGTGCAGCGGGCAACGTCGAGGTGCGCTGCGTGCAGGCGGTGGACATCTCCGCGCTGGCGCACCCCGCCTGCGTGGTGTCGGCGTCGCTGTGCCGCCTGCAGGACCCCACCAGCCCGCCGCGCGCGCACAAGCCCGCGCCGCATCCCACGCACCCTTCACATCCTGCCAATCCTGCGAACTCTACGCATCCTGCCGCGCCTGACTCGCTGGTACGTAATATAGGTTCGGGGCAATTGAAGGGCGCAAGTAAAGGACGTCGCTGTGCGGCCTGGAAGGCTCCGCCGGCCCGCCGCACGCGCACTAGCCCGCGCCGCACACCCCGCCGCACATGACTTGTTGACTGAACATGGTAGAACTCTTTGTGGTTCGACTCCGAAAGCACCACCGTCACACCTATTTCTGCCTAATAACAGCAGTGTAATGCGCTGTTGTGTTTTGTTCTGAAGGGTGTTGTTAAGGAGACATACTTTTCCGAGGCATTCCATCTTAGTCATCATCATCATAGATAAGTGCCCCAGACCGCGCCCGACTTGTTTGTATGGGCAATAATAAAGGTGTTTTAGATACAGCCTTTTTGGGATATACAACATAAATTAATAAAGGAAACCTCGTACACCCCGCATCCTGGCTCTCTTGTATGTTTCATATAATATTCTTCATAAAATAATTGCTATTTTTTATATCGTATTTTTAGTAACAATGTTACTAATATGAGACGTATTTGCAGGTGATAAATGCTAGCGGGAAATTGATGATGGTTCAAAGAGAGGAATATGATGTTGATGAAGACAACAATCCGGTGAGTAGAATTAACTTGTTTCATTTTTAACTGATTTTGACTGACTGTTTAGGAGGAGGTCTTTCTTTGTGCGGTGTATATATTTCATTTATTTTTTTATATATGTATCAAATAGAGATTCCATCGGTGAAGATTTATTTTTTTGAAGAATTGTATCTACAAAGAAAATAATACAATTAATTAATACTAAAAAAAATCTCGACTGCTTAAACGATGATCCACGTGAGACAACGGTGACCGTGTACCAGTCTAATAAGTAGGGTTTCCGCTGATATCTCCAGATTATATATTTACCGAATTTAAAATAATTTTTTAGGTCTCAATGTTTGTATGCTTGTCTTCGGGACATAACTAATTTTGATCTTGTTAAGACCATGCACACAGTAAGTACTATGATCATATTATGAGCTTTTGGTGTTATATTGTTACTATAACTTACGTATTTACTTGAACAATACAATGTTTCCATAATTAATGAATATATTTTTCCATAGTTAATTTAATATCAAAGTGTAGCGTATCTTGTCAAACAAGCCTCTGGTTGAGTTAAATGAGAGGCAAGATACTGGAGCTAGCTTTTATTGCCCATGTAAAAACCAGATAGTTAAAAGAAAAACCCCGCTGAGTTTGTTGCCGGATCTTCTAAGTTGAGGTCGTGTTCCGAGCCGGTGGAAGTGTAAGAAAATATATTGTAACTCATAAACTGTAAGTGTCCCCGTAGGCCTATGCAAAATAAAGATATTATATTTCATTTCTTATTATTTATATTAGGGAAATATTTAACGGTGAAAATACTGTGGTATTATACCATATGCCTACATTAACACAAAGTAAACGTGATTTTAACCAATAATTCGCATGAAAACGAGTCGTGGTTATGTATCTACATTACCCACTGCAACAGGGTACTCCATCTTGTCATGTCGCACTGCGTGCATCGAACACATTATAGTGAGCTAACTATATGTTGCAATACTCGCATAATGCGGGTGATGTAACGTAATGCGTACAACGCTCCATTGCCGGCGCCGTAACCGCCCGGTGATCTATTTCACGTTTCGCTGACCATGCGATCGATAATGAAGGTAATTGGATTATTTTGGGGAATGTAGCATCGAATGTGCTTGCAGTACACCTGAGTGACTGTCACCCGTGTTATCTATTATGACGCCAGCTAGAATAGAAGTTTTATAGAATCTCACAAATGCATTGTTACCCCATAAGGAGTAAGTTTGTATGTCCCGAACTACAAATCGTCCTGATTTGTGGTTGGGAACGAAGGAGCAGCGCTTAAAACTGCTGTTATTAAACAGAAATAGGTTATCCAGGATTATATCATGTGTTTGATTCTCTATGACACCCGTGATTCCTTGCCAATAACGCGTTACGTCAAAACTTGCTCATAAGTAAATCTTCATGTGAAAGAGCTCATAAGACTTTCCTTCCGCAAAATGAAAATCAGTTAATACAAAAATTGTTTAAAATGCAGATGAAAGTACTTTTTTATATTGATTGTGAACAAATTATAAAGCGTTTGCGCATGTTCCTACAAACGAGGAAGCTGAAAGGCTTTCAGTGAAAGCACATCATATTTGACAATTCAACAAATGTAGATAGCGCTTCGCGTTTATATAATTTGAATGTATCGTATATAATATATTTCACGTAGATATACACGAACATGCAAGTGAAACAGTGGGTTCTCAGGCCATACAATAACATAGCCAAGCGCGTTATGTGTCTAAGTCTTAATGAAAAGGCTCCAAGGCAAATTGTATTTAAACAATGAATATAGGACAGAAATAAAAAGGTACTAAAACAAATTGTATAAAATGAAAATTATCGTTAAATTATATAGGTATTTATTTTCAGACATATAACCCATTTAACTCAGGTACACTTCATTGCTCTGGATATATACCAAATATATATAGCTTAACCTCTAATGACCTATGTGTACTTTTGCACGTAACAGTTCATATGCAAGAACACACTAGCGCCGTGAGTAACTTAAAGGTTACATATACACGGAGAAGTTATATCATACTTATATTATTGGCACATTTAATTGTCACCTCAGTGGTGCGTTGTTCGAATGGTCACTTTGTTGCCATTCAACGGGATCGGGCCGGCGGTCCATCTGCGTACAATGTTGCCCTTGTGTCCGTAAGTGGTTTTGGAGACGGATACCCAGGGAGACGGCGGGGGCAAGATCAAGGGCGGCAAGTGTAGATAGTCCACGACGGGCAAGTGTGCGAGGATCGGTTCCGGCTCCACGATCGGGGTGATGATTGGCTCGTGTACGATAGGTGCGTGAACTATCGGAGCCACTTCCGCGATCGGAGCGACTTCGGCGATCGGAGCGACTTCAGCGATCGGGGCGATGGTTTTCGTGAGGATCGGCGCTCCGTGCACTATTGGAACACTGAAACCGTGTATGTTCGGACCGGTACGCTTGACGACGGCGTTGAAGCCGGTGAGCGAGTCCGCGGAATACTCGACCACTCGCACGTTGCCGTCGGGCTCCACTAGGGAATAAGCGCCTTTGACTACGTCCCCGTCACGCGTCTCCCACTGAGCCTTATTGTCGCCAGTTGATGGGTCGTTCACGGCATAGTGGAACCCATAGTTGGGATTTGGCTGTAAAAGAAATAAATTACTTATAATAGGTAAATCGGGATGAAAGACAATTGGACTGTTTTCTACAATGTGAACGTTAGATTCAACTTACTATACTTTCGACGGTGGCGACGGGGTGGAATAGCGCGATCGGTGGGTTTGCCGTCGCTGCTGCTATAAACGCCAATAGGCATAACACCTGAAAATGAATAAAAGTTATAATTGTTTGTTCCTTTTCATCGAATGAAATGCATTAAGTTAGATATCTTGGAATTTTCTCGATATTACAAAATGGTAGATTATTAAGAATAATTTAGATACTACTGAATTAATTGCAACAATTATTTCACAATCTGAAATAGAACGTCTCTGAAATAGAGTACTTTAATTCGACCAAACAAGAACATTTACCACCAAAGAGTTCATTTTGCTGACGAGGTATCCCTGTGAGCCAACGAAGTGCACTGTGCCTTGTCATCAGGTACTGGATTATTTATAGTACACTAATTATTCGACCTGGCTACACTCCGGTTTTGTCAAACGTCCCATTTCCACGGACGGTTTGTTTCACCATTTTTTTTTATTAACGCATTCGGTCCGTACGGCCTAACTCGTTCGGTTAGTCTGTTTGAATATATAAATTGAATAACGTAAATGAATTGTTTAAAATTCGCTAATAAGCATGTCTAATGCGTGATTAATATTTAATGTTTTATTTGATCCTGTAATGGACAGAACGACTTCAAGCGTTTAACTTCGTAAAGGCGCTGTCGAATCTTTGCATTTTTTTTACCGTGGCAGAAGTTAAAACAAACGAGAACTCTTCGTCGAAATGGGGTAAGCATGTCTCTGTAATAATATGAGAAGGAGTTACTCCAATACCACTCAAATTGTAATCATATTATGTCAATCATAGATTTTATATGGAAAATTCACCTTCTCGCTCTAACGATTATCACCTGCGCTCCACTGAACGAATCACGTCGATCCATTTTCGATAAGTCGGCATTGTAATACAAAAATAGCTATACATTTAGTTATCGTTGTTTATCGATATGTGGAGGGAATACTTCAAAAACATAAGTCACAGCGATGCACCACGTTTTAATGCATAGCTAATTAATAAAATATTCCCATAATAGTTCTTTTTTATCGCGACTGTTTATTTTTCTTTAACGTATTATTTCTATCATGTATTTTTATGCTGAGGTGATTGTTAATTTTATTCCAATCGTAGTCACATGTCCGTGTGAGATTGTATTAATCGCAAATCTGTTGCAGGTCCCGTTTTTTGTAATGAATTCATTTATTTTGTTTTATTGTTTGTGGAGACACACAAACACAGATTGTTTTATTTACACTTTGTTGGCTTTTTTGTAATTCCTCCGTAATAATATTCTTATCCGCAATTGAATATGGTACTATGTCTCAAAAATTTCCGACTACTATATTCAAGGTAATTTCGCTCACAATCAAGCAAGACTGTGAGCGAAATTACATCACGGATATACCAGAACAAAATACTGATATTCCTACCAAACCACTCGTGAAAAATGAAGCACAGAAGTCTGTGTAACGTCTGACAGAAGTAGATACCGTTAAGAACTCAATTGATATATTCTGTTTCATTTTATACTTATGCATGGCTGACTACCGAATGAGGTATTCGGGGTGAAGAAGTGTAGGTTGCAATTCTTGTATTTTTGGCTTTCGCTGTTCTCTTAGTGAGTTGTTGTAAGATTTATCTAGACGGGAATGGCGAGATAAATCTCTTGGCCCCACGTAAGATTGTGACATTTCGATCATCCCTCCCCCTCCTAAATGCATCACGTAATTAATAATTGCCCCCTTACGCTCCGACAATGCCTTAAACTGGATCATCCAGTATTTAGCTATGTACTTATACGCGTTTAAATGCTTCAAAGTAACCATTTACTATCTGCAGTCTAGGGATAAGAACGCGTCAACATTATTTTCAAATTACACTACCGGTCAAAAGTTTTTGCCCACCCTACAGTTTGCTTGATACACAACAAATAAAAATAATACGGTCGATTTTGATATTTATATTTTAAAGAACATATATAGATAATCATATATGAATAATAAAAGTACAGTCTGTTATTGTTACATTTATTAATTTTTGATTCATCGAAGTAACACCTTTTTGCTCTTATTAGTTTGATGCACAATCTTGGCATTCTCTGAAACAATTTCG
>MOOZ01000340.1:262717-286910 GCA_002930495.1 Cecropterus lyciades
GACCCACAGTCAAAAAAAAATCTAATATTCTTCTAAAAATCTTTTTTTAAATCCTAAACCGAAAAATGTTTAACAATAGATAATTAAAGTAAGTATACAAACAACTTATAGATAAAGTTTTTTTTTTAATAATAATCAAATGTTGTTACTAAACGGTGCTGAATAAAAGAGCATTTTCTATTTTTCTGCATTGGAGATATGCATAATTAAGTTATGTTAATTTCTTATAACATTAACCACTCTAGTCTGTACAGCTTATTTTCACATATTTCATATTACATACACTATTCTTCGAAAATCTTCGGACTCGGAAAAATATAAACTTAAAGTGTAAGTTCATATTTTTCCGACATTATGATTAATTTGTGTATTTTTGAGTAACAACATAGAACTTAATTTCAAAATTGATTTAATAAAATATATATTGTCATTTATTTGTGTGAACATTAAAATTAGGTACTTAAAGTCATTATAATAAATTTATGGCTACTCCTAATGTGTGAAAAATATAACAATAGAGAAATGATAATTATAGTGAATATATAGTAATTTAAAGAAGTGAAATTGTGTCTTCCCTGGATAGATATTTGGAAGAATGTTTAGTATAAATTTTAAATTAATTTTTCTAATACACTATTTGAATTTATATGGCATGTCCGTAATGTCCGGCAAATATTTTTTCGCCGTGGGAATCTTTCGTTGTAATTTACTTACGTACCTTTGCACTTACTAATTATATTTATATTTTCCTGGTAATTTATAAGCTATAATTGTAAAAGTAATAAATGATATGTATAGATTTCGTCCGTAAACGAGCTATAAAATAATTGAATACGCAAGTAAACGCCCTTCGAAGTTGAATTTATGTACTTAGACGGTAAGTAGGGCAATAAATGTAATCAAAGGATTGTTATCAATAGTTTAATAGTTTGTATTAGATTAATTTATTTTATATTGGATATTTTCTCGAAATTAGAAAGACTCCTTACAGTGTCTCGATTGAAAATGTTTTGAGTTAGGAGTAAGGTAATCAATTGTACTAAGAATAATTCTTCTGTCGTATAATTAACAAGTGTATTTGATTACGATGTCCATTTTACGAAATATATTGTAAATCTTTTAATAATGCAATAACAGTATTTAATATATCTTATTGTTTTCATTATCATTACTTTTGCTCACGTATTAATTTATTTTAGGTATATTAATTTTAAATTATTTTATGTTGCTCAAATCATAATCTCACTGTTTTATTATTACCTTCGATTCAGACGTTAATTTACTACTTTATACATATTACAAAATTTATAAAAAGAAACCCATATTGTTGTTAAGGCGTTTTCAATGCGTACGCTCTGGTTGCAAATCGTATTTCTTACTACTCTCTTAGCCTCAAACAAACCGCTTTAGACATGAGTTAGACAACGGTCAAATCAACTCCTAAATTTTATATTATTATATAAGTCATTGTCAACTATTTATCAAATTGATTTATAAATAGTCACCAATCCTACAATGTCTCAATTTATACTTAATGTTGAAAAGAGAACATGTAAGGCTTGAACAACGAAGCAATATAGGTTATATTGCTTCGTTGTTCAAGCCTTACATGTTCAAAATCTGCGTGTGAATAAAAATGATTAACAAAGCTCTATGAAATAGCCTTCTTCCTTTATGAAAGGGGCCACTTTATACTTTCCCGCCATCTCGGTGCCAATATGTAAAGTAGATACAATTTACATTCTATTGATATCAATTCATTATTTATTTATTCATTGAAAGTATGATTTAGTACAAATTAATATTTATATCAATTCTGGCGTGACCATAATCCTATTAATACTAATATATATTTGTATTTAGCCGTAAGTTGTTTTCTATTGATAATTTTAGTGTAGTAAGAAGTTATATCGATAATATTTTAATGTTTTGTAAATAAGAGTGATTAAATCTCATCTAATTTCTTAGTGGAGCTGTTCAGCTTGCAACGAATTCTAATTTTTTTTTTATTCTACTAACAAGATTGAATACGATTATAAAAATTGAGTAGTTGATTTATTTATAGATGCCACGAATAGTGATTTTTCTGAATACAATTGTGCGACGAAACTATCTTCAAGTTGGCGGATGATTCGGTTAGGATTTGTCTCATAGCATGCCGTAGCGACGACGCAGGCGTAGTTATGAGTTATGTGTAAATCGCTTCACGATTCGCATTCTCCTCAATGTTCTGTCATAATAAAATTCAACACTTTCCTGGTATTTGTTTAAACACAAAGACATAATTTAGTCAAATATAGCATTGTTGCTGAATATTCGGGGCATCTCTAAGTAATTGACATCATTAACACTGTTAATTTTACTTAAAATATTTGCACCTTAAATATTATAGTTTTGAATAAAGCAAATGCGTTATGATTATTATAGAATTAATATCACTAAGAATATACACGGTGAATATAGATATCATGGATAATATTTTATTTGATTATCTAAAAGTAAAGTGGCTACAGGAGAGGAAAATATAGATAAATAGTATTCTTTTGAGTAGATATTTATGAACAAAGTGATGTTTCTTTTTAACAAATGATCGATAGGTAATGTATTAATTGGGACAGTTACTTTCATTTTATAAAACTTTAAGGTGTAAGATTTCTAATGTGTAATATAAAATTATGTGTAACTCTAATGATTGTGTAGCAAAATATACCTAATAATATATATAAGGTTATGGATCATTGGCAACTGCGTAATCTTAAAATACATTCCGAAAATTATCGTATTTGTAATATTATTGTGTGCAATAATATTGTTGTATTGTAGTACGTCGAAATTAGAACAATAGCGTCGTCAATTAAAGTTGTGAATATCATTAAATGTAAACCGACTAACTCGAACCGTCACGAATAGTTTGAAAGCAGGTGCTAATATACATAAGCATTTTATACATAACAATGGACAAAAGATCGTGAATTATGAACTCTTGCCTCACAGCTAATGGAACTGATGTTTGTGTCTCGCTTCCATTTGATCAATTATTTATTCAGGTTTTAGATCGAGATCAAATGTAACAGAGATCAATGAAGATCATAATGGCTGTTCTGTTTAATTACCGCTCGATTTGTATCTCATGTAAGTGAGAAATGCATACATGCATGAAACTATTTAATGAAAAAATCTATCTATATTATATTATTTATATGTATGTATTATTTTTATATAAAAATAGATTTTTCACGGCCATTATATTACAATGAAAAATGGATCATCTTAATACTATATAAATTGGCTATTCTGTCTGCATATGCTTAATAAATAAATATTTATAAGTCCCATGTCCCATATACTATGTATATAGAATTCCTTAGCAGATGTGATAAACTAGACTTGAGCTATGGTCCTTAAGCAGATATGGTTTTCTTAGCTGTGTACCGAAATTTCGAAACACATAATTTACTACTTGTATTTTAGTAATATAACTTAAGATGTTTTATAACTATGTCTTGTTTTGATTACAAAGTAACATCAGATTTTAATTGATGTTACTTTAGCTTTAAAAAACATATTGTGAATTGCAGTCGACCGAATTTGATTATTATTGGTTTGTAATTTTAAGTAATCTTATATGCTAATATTTTTAGATAAAATTTTATTTCTACAATCACAAGTAAGACAACTAAATACACTATAGCAGGGGGTTCCCAAAGTGTGCGCCGCGGCGCCCTGGTGCGCTGTACACAGTAAAGAGGGGCTCCATCAGTCACATTGATTTGACTGAGAAGTTATTGTACATATTGAATTTTTGTTTTTATTTATCTTGTTTTCCGTTTCAATTCTGAATTGTCATAAATAGTAAAAAAAAAACGCGTTAATATTGAGGTTGTTTTAATTTTTGTGCCTATCTGCTATAACTTTATTGTAGACACCTAATTCTTTTAAATGTAATTATAAATATATCAAGTAGCTAACGTAGGGCGCCGTAACAAAATACTAAAGTTGTAAGTGCGCTATCGGCTGTAAAAGAATGGGAACCCCTGCCCTATACTAAATAAATTTTGAAATTACCATTAACACGAGTCAAAAATATTTTACAAAAATGAAGTCCACTTTTGTTACTATTGGTTTTAAATTGTAATATAAAAGTAGTAAATAATGTTTATAATACAACATTATGTAATAAAATAATAATGAAGTAAGAGAAGTTGCTTTACTGAAGATTGAGGTGTAAATTGTTCTTATTGACATTTTTGTATCAAAATTTTGTAATTTTAGTCAATTGAATTGATGTTAATAAAAGAAATTTTGCAATTCCTGTTGTTGTTACTTTTAACCTATTAAATTGCGTAATATTAAAATTACTTTTATGAACTTTTACATATTGTAACAAATTAAAACGAATAAAAATAACTCGTTAATATCAATATTCAAAAATGTAGCGTAAAGTCCTTGTTTTAATTTGTATGAATACTGGCTCGGAATTGATTCAAAAATTTCCGAACTTAAGAATTTGATACTAATTGTTGTGAATATTCGTAAACAAAACACACGTAATATTAAATGGTTAGCCTATTTAGTCATAAATTTATGTTGCATTCCAAAGTCGAAACCACTTTAAAGTACCTACTAGAACATACTCAATGGCTATAGGGTGAAATGGAAAAGAAAAAAAACGAAAACAATGAGCAGCATGCGGCACCGCCCTGCGAGCGGTTGGGTCCATTTCACGGGCAATTTAATTATTTTAATAGCTGGTATTGCATTACACTCTCATAATGGAAATTTTGACTGAGACAACTAGTCAAAACGACTTCTAGTTCCATTAGTAAGACTACTTTTAACAGTTCAGTCAATAGTAATAGTCGAATGTCTTCTTCATTCTTCTACTGAGATACACATTTTTTGTATTTCTACTTGGCGTTTCCGCCAAAACATTAAAAAAGTTTGACACTACAAAAGTGAGTCACCATTTTTTTATTACGTTCCATTTATTCATTATATTAATATTTCGTTTTTGTATGTTTTACTGACTTTATAACTGCAAAGTTAGTATTTGTGTCATTATATTAAATTTAAGAGAAGATAATACGAATACATAAATTGATAAGCATAAGTTAAACTTCAAATTTCATATTCCAATTAGATCAAAAGCCGTCCATCCGGGCCAAAGTCACAAAAAAGGTGCTGGCATCGTCGCGAGCGATCTGTCAAGACGTTATACTTTTGTTGAGAGAATGTAGAACCATTGATTTACACGTTTTATCGTTGTTTTTCTGAAATTATTTACTTTGTTTATGAAGTTTTAGTAGTAAAGCCGTCTAACTGTCACACGATGGCAGCCACGGCTCACAGTGATGTGTCGATCGTGGAGTTAAAAGTGGAAATCGAGAGGCTAAGCCGAGAGCTCGACCAAGCCAGCAGCGAGAAGATCCAGTCAGCACAGCTGGGTCTCGTGCTTCTGGAGGAGAAGAGTGCGCTGCAGCAAAGATGCGACGAGCTCGAGAGCCTCTACGAGAACACAAAACACGAACTGGAGATCACACAAGAGGTTAGCTGGCCTACATACCGTATGTTTTCACTTTTCATGCCTTAATGGATACATTAACGTGCAAAAACGGTAACTTCAAAATGTTCTTTCATCTTATATTCATTTGTTGGTCTACTTTCAAATGATAAATGAAAATTAATGTACCACTTATAACCTGAATTTTCAGTACACAATTTTTAACAATGTATTAAGAAAAAATAAATAATAATATCAACATTAGTTTACAACAAAACCCATTTAGTATTAATTTTTTTGTTACATATATCACTTCTGAAACACAAAGAGCAGTAAAATATTAATAAACAAGAAGGCAAAACATAAAGTAAATAAGTACAATCATTGCATATGGCCCATAACTATATACTGCATATAACCTTTTTAATTGTACTGTGTTTTTTGTAGGCTTTAATGAAACTTGACACAACACAAAAAGTAACGACTCAAAGTGGAATAGAACAGGAAAATGCCCTCCTCAACGAGTCCGCGGCTATGGAAAGCTCCCTCACACTGCAAATCATTGAACTTGAAGGAGAAACAAAACAGGTCAGTGCTATATAACAATATGTTTCCCCAACAACTTATACCTTTGCATGCAAATACGTTTACATCTTACATTGAGGAAAGGTCATGGTCTTTATGATAAGTACTAACCCTAGTAAAATTGCTTTAATCATCTTATCTTCTTTTCTTACTTCTAAGTGAAAAATGATAGACTTTACATCTCTCCTTATCTACTCTTAAAAGATTCACATACTTTGTTTATTATACTGTGTACTTCCTCTTACTATTTCTACCTGAATGATGAAAAGTAAAATCATTCTTTCTGCCTATGGTCACCATTTATGATATCCTACAGGTACCATGTACATCTATCTATACTAATATATAAAAATGAGGTGACGTGTGTCTGTGTGTTACTAATTCATGCAAGAACCACTGGTGCAATTTACATGAAGTTTTGCATGGATGTAGTGAGTCAGTCTATAGGCTACTTTTGATTTCAATATTTTTCCCTATTTAAAGATGAATATTTTAGTGACTACACCTTTTGGTGTCTTATTTTCATTTTAGATAAAAAGAGCTAAAAAATAGCAAAATTATCATGGCATATACGAGGTTAATTTAGATTTTCTATCTGGCAGGACCTTATCACTTTTCATGTGCATCCAAAGGTTAGTAATTTTGTCATGTAGCAAAGCATACTTCAGTACACAATAATTTACTTTTTGTAATTTTATATACCAAAAATTGTAATATAAAATATTAGAAAATAGTTCTAAAAAAAAATACTCGAATTGAGAACATCCTCCTTTTTGGAAGTTGATTAAAAATAACCAGTAAGACTTATATTACTTGCACAACCTAATATAGGAAAACACCGGATGCAAGACGAGAGAGAGTTCATGACTTTATTTTTAATAATGTTTAAATAAATATGTTTTGAATGTACACAATTAAACATAAAATTAGAAGAAAACATTAATTTAATATGAGATAAGAAATAAATTGTTAAAGTAGGTATTGTAACTATTGTAAATATCTCCAGGCCGTTATAAAAACCAAGATTCATCTATCCTTTCCAAGGCTGATATGCCTGTATGTCATTCATATATTACTCAGTCAGACATATATAACTAGCTTATAATTAGGTCTACCAGTATAAAGAGAATCCTATGTGTTAATCTAGGCCATAAACTATCTGTTTGCCAAATTTCAACAAAAATTGACTAGTAATTTTTGCATGAAAGAGTAACAAACACTCATCCATCTTCACAAACTTTCATACATCCTCCCATATTTTCATTTATAATATTACTGAAATAGTCAAAATATTGGAACATAACAATGCTTAAGGGATTTCCTAATGAAATTGTTGTCGTAACCTGCTGAAGTGTTTTTAAACATATTTTACATAGACATCTTGTATTATACTATACTTCTTTTTTTTTCAACGCTTTCTACACTCATAGCCTCACAGTAGGATTTTCTCCTGTGTCGTGGGCACCATGGACATACAAAGACAAATACACAAACACCCAGATCCAGAACAGAAATCTAAACTCATCATTCAGATATCTGTCTGGCCGGGGATCAAACCCGGAACCCACTGCATGTCAGACTGGTATGGTGACCGCTCCACACTGTTGTTCGTCATACTATACAATTCGATTATAATCTTGGTAATGATAGCTGTAATTTTATGAAGCAAACTAAAACAATAGTATCTCCAACAATAAACGCACTTTACCCGTCATGTCTAAATCCACTTATCCTTACAAACATATAATTAGATTATATATAAATGTAACATTGAAATGCCATTCTTTATATCTTGGAATTGTAAAATGGTAGAAAGTTGCATTATTGAAATAGCTTATAAACTTGCACTAGTAAAAGTGATATGTTTGGTGGTTAAATTGTCGCAGTTTTGATGTTTTCAATTTACTGAGTTTAATACAAATGACTATAGGCAAAAGTGACCACATCGCTTTAATCCAGCTTGCATATTTAAAAAACCGGCTAAGTGCGAGTCGGAACCGCCCACGAAGCATTGCATACCTTTATCTATAAAGAACAGTAAAAAAATTACGATTGTTGTATGGGAGACCCTTAAATATTTATATTATTCTGTTGTTAATAATTGTTATTATAGCGGTAACAGAAATACATCATCTGTAAAAATTTTAATTGTCTAGCTATCATGTTTCATGATATAATCTGGTGACAGACAGATGGACAGTGCACTCTTAGTAATAGGTCCCCGTTTTTACGCTTGAAATATTCACAGAATATGCAGTTATATATTCACTTTAAAAATAAACAATTAAATTAAAATAAATGTTTAAGGAGGCACCTATACAACTAA
The DNA here is from genome assembly GCA_002930495.1 of Cecropterus lyciades. Taxonomy (NCBI): domain Eukaryota; kingdom Metazoa; phylum Arthropoda; class Insecta; order Lepidoptera; family Hesperiidae; genus Cecropterus; species Cecropterus lyciades. The sequence continues at coordinate 271,129 of MOOZ01000340.1, forward strand.
CGTGATTTTTGTCATTTTTCATAGATACAAACTATGAAAGATTTCGTGTCTCGCACTTGACCGGCATTTTTACCAAATTCAATGTTTAACTTCAACTTCTTTATTCCTTGAATTCCATTGTAACTTTCATTCGTGTATTAATATGCTAAAATTGTTAAGACTTACACATCGTTAAGTTGATTTAGACAAAATTATACAAGAAAGTTAATACTTACGCAATAAGTTTCTAGCTGCATAATTTTTTATTATTACATAACTAAGTGACCATGTCTTTTCTTTGTATTTTTGTACTATACACAGATGGAAAGTTATATTTGAGGTGACGTATTATACAAATATTTATAGAATTATTTGATACGCGAATTGGATTTGGCAAACGATATCGATATAGATGGATTATAGATAGATGACAACAACAAATAACAATAGTAAAATCAACAAACAAGGTAACATATTTAAAGAAAAACTGCTATTTGTCAATAATTTAAAGTAGACGTTTTAAATTTTCACAGTGTATGTACTATATATACAAAAATTGGAGACAGCCAAATTTTCAACTGTTTTTTCAATCTACCTTGTGCGAGTTTACCTACCACTTAACAATTATTGCTAAATTTAAATTTTAAAACCACTTACTTGTAGTTAAGGAATACACCACCCTCCCTGATGAACACGTAACTCGTTGTATAATTATCTTGGAACATTAAGTCACATAGTGAATTACTTGGTAGTAGCTATAATACTAATTATTCGTGGCTAGATAATGAAAGCGACTTTTGTATTTTATCTCCTTAATGTATTCCGCTTTATAAGCAACCGTATCTTGTTAACCATTTAATAGTGTGCGTTTCTACCGTGATATTAAATTAGAGAATATTTTTATTACATCATTCCTAAATAGGTATAATGAACAAATATTTTATGAAAATTAACAATATGACCAAAAGTACATGTTGCCTTAGCAAATGTTTTTCTAGCGTGGCACCAAAACAAATATAACTCTTCTTTTTACAATGTTTTCTTATCTTGTTATATGGGGTGATATGTACAGAGAGAACGAGGAGCCTCACTTTTACCCCAAAAATATTAAATTACGTTTTTATCACGCAGTTATGAAAAATACATTCATATTTTTGGTCATTTCTTAAAACATTTCTCCCCAATATAAGGAACGGAACGGAATATTTTACGAGAAAAAACAATATTACGAAGAAATACCACTTGTCAGCAAATGTTACGCATATACTTGTTTCATGGTTTCAAAACAAAAATAAAACTCGTTAAAAAAATGTATGTATTACTCCATGAACTCAAGTTTACAAAGAGAGACATCTAATATTTACCCCAAAACATGAAATTATAATTTTATCACACACTTCTACAAATAATGTATTGTTGTTATTGGTCTTAATATCTCATTCCCCAATAGGAATTTATACTACATGGTAAATTATATTTGAAACAAGCCACTTAATAAGGCACCTGAGCAAGCGCAGGGTTGATAACCGTATAAAGATTAGCGGCAATGGCAAGTGGATGTCGGGCTGAATGCGACATTTAGTGTCCCTTCCTGGCTGAACTCGACTGTTGTAAGCGTGTCATTATCTTATTACTGCTGCGTTTGCCCAGACACATCTGACGAATTATGCCTACGTACGCCCGTTTAATCAAATGAGAGCAATTGATGTGAATCATCGCCGGACCCCCGATCAGTGCGCGCGGGACGTCGTTTTTGAACACACTATAACATCTTTTCGTGCAAGAAAAGTCCTATTTATAGTCCTGATTGCAGAACAATCGTTGCTCACGGATTGATCCTCGAAGGCGTTGTAACTGGCATAAATCATTTCAGTCACAATTTTCGTCGGAGCTGAAAGGTTCTCCGCGGCCCGTGATGTAATGTCGCGGATGGCGTAAGCGCAGCCGTAGTTAATCCATAACACTGATCCAGAAATACATTTTTATTCGGCCGGCCTTGATTCACATGTTCCCGCGCTAGTCAATGGTGTGAGGGTTTCACGAATGCTTTAGTGGTGTGATGGAAGTGTCGTCAAAATTATGCGGATAATATCGCGTCGGTGCCAAATGCGCGTGCGATAACGTTGTGAATTGTGCATAGCTGTGGAATGTGGGTGTCATTCATCGAAAATGAGTGAAGGTGAAGAGGTATTGTGTATATTTTATACGTTAGATATTGTATACTTGTCGAGGCCGCTGTCCTGTTAGACATTTGTCAAACTCTACTCGTATTTCAAGTAAAATATGGGCACTGTTTACTTTGATAATGGAACATTGTTGATGTTTGTTTGCTGGCAAAACGCCAAGGGAACAACCAGGTTTGACCCATTTATAGCATCGCCATCACACGTTAGCGATTCCGTAGTCCTGGAACTGGCAACTTCATTTCCACGATAAATCTCAATAATTTAGGCATTCAGCTGCTCTGTGTATAAACTGTTCAAAACTTCCGACAGATTTTAATAACACGAACTCGTTTGAACTCTGAATGAGTTTATTTCTTTTAACAGACGAGCGTAATAATTATAAAGTAAGACGAAATGAGATGCGAAAAATTTTGTTGTATCTCCTTCTGGTTTCCGCGTACCATTAATAGTGGTTTTGCAATTTCTGCTATAAGCGGTAATATGTGTGCATTATGTGCAAGGCTACGCTAAATCAGGTCAATTTTGTTATCACCGGCCGCCGCTTAGAAGTTTACTGGTGACTCACGCCACATATGCCAGATTCATAATTGACTAAATTCCGAAAACCTAGTCTATGTAACTGTACGATATGTGAACTATTCCCCTGCCTTCGTGCAGATTTAATTACTTGAATCCAGGGTGCGTCCGGTCGCTACCTCTTATTTTATTCATCGAGTTTGTCAGACTAATCCAAGTTTGTAATGAGTTTGCCTATGTCACTGGCAGACTAACGACATGGTAATAGATTCATCTGAAGCGCTTATAGTTCTGGTTCGAGCAGCAAACGAAGAATTACATACATTACACAGGTCTCTCTTGGTAATTTTCATGAGGATCTGTGGTTCTGACAGGACATTAACCACTTGGCTCCAGAGATATGCGGGCACTTTGACAGTTAGTCACTAAAGTAAATAATGTTTCGTGAGTCATTATTACTGAAAAGGGACAGTATTAGAGAAACCAACAAACTTACTATCGAACTCTTAAGACGCATGTAAGTCACGCTTACGTGATAGAAAAGACGATAAGGAAATTATTTCTGTGATAGAAAACGGTAGTATTCAATAGTTATTTATTTTGACATGATCATTGTAGTTACAAATTCAAAATACAATGTTTCCAGTTGCCACGCATTCTTCGTTGCTTTAGAACTATACTACTAGAATATATTTTGCCTAAAATTATAGTATGACTATAACATAATTTAAGGTTTTATTTAGACTTTATGGAGGGTACAAATATAATTATTAAAATTTTAATTTTTCCAATTTAAAATATATTAAAGTATTGAAGTAGATTTCTATTTATTGCATTTTGTTTTAAGATACATGGATTTTTATCTGTGTTTTTACGTTTATTGTCCTATAAAAATACGAGATGAAACTGAAAACACTAAGCTTTTTGCACAATACTTTCAAAATTTCTTGCTTTGGAAGGTAGTTGGAAAATCTTTTATAATTTTCAGCTGAAACTAACGAAGTTCATATTTTTAAAAGTTATTGTGTAAATAAAGCCTTAATTGAAAATTCTGAAAGTGGATTTAGATCATGATACATTCAAGTTCTCATAAGGTAAATATTTTTTAGTAATTACAGTAATTTTTGCGACCGAGAGAAAATTAGCATATATTGCCTTGTTCTCTCCCTGCTGCTATCAAGTGAAAAATCTATCGTGTTCCACTGTAATACTCCCTTCACACAATGTCTGTAATTTACCACCAGATAGGCTTGAAGGATTTTTGAAGATCTAAGGTTCGCCACAGAAATGTTGCTCATGATGCCTCAGTTTATATGATCAGTATAAGTGGTGGTAAATATTGTTTAAACTGTAATTAATATTAATTGCAAAAAACAATATGAATAAATCATTATCGTTAATGATATTTCAATAGAATTATAGCTGACAAAAGTGTTTATCTCGATTAGAACGTTCTCTATTCAAGTCAAAACGGACACTTGGTTTGTTGTACCTTGGACAGTTTTCCCTTTTTTTTTCTAGAGGATAGTGGTAGTTTTAGTAAATATACACAGTTTTATGAATTATGTAGATTATTAAATGATCTTTACATACATGTACACTGGACAGACGTAGACAGCGTTATTTTTTATCAAAATTTAAAAAACTGTCCTAGGTGCAACAGGTTCCCCTACTCCTTTCTAGGGGAACCTGTTGTATCTTATTTCTTACTAAGATAAGATGGTTTACTCGAACAAAAATGAGCCACACCCTTCCAAGCAAAAAGCGCCAGAACTGCTTCGCGCTAGAAATATTTAATGTAGGTACGTATTGATAATTATCTGTTTGGACAATAAGTGTATTAAATATATATATATTCATATTTTTGAGTCATCACTAAAGGTAATTTATGGCAGTAGTAATGAGCGGTTAATTGGTAATAACATGCGAAATCTGATGTAAACGATTAATTAACGGTAATCATTTTCAGGGTCGTATTAATTACGCCGTAATTGTCTGTATAATCATGAGTACATCATGATTGGTAGCCTAATTGAATTTTGGATACCTAGATGTCTAGTCAAAAGAGCAATGATAGTGTATTGATGCTTTTAGGTACTATACGTTGTAATTAAAAGCGATTATAAATATTTAAAAACTCATATAAACAAATAATAATAATAACGCCCCACACTAGGTTTTGCTAATACAAACTTCTGCTACAACATTCAGATATCGGTCTGGCCAGGAATCGAACACGGAACCCACTGCGAACTGGCTTGACAAAATATTGTTTTAACAAGTTCATCTCCAAAATGTGATGGACAAAGTCCTTTTGCCTCAACGTGATCGGTCTGTATAGTTTTAGTTAGTTAACACCTTCAACTTCACGTCGGCTAAGACAGGCAGGAAACACGTAATCTTCCTGCGGGCCAATGAGTTGAAAAATTCTGAAAAATTCATAAAACGTTTCTTTACAGGACGCCCCTGATCAAATAGTATTCATATATCCAATACTTAATGCTAATCAATTGGTAAATCGCAGCCTCATTTCATATTCTACTTTATTCATGTTTATTTTAATCTTCAATGCAAATCCAAATCGTATTCCAATTAAGCCGCACAACTTTTTACTTTTATATAGCGACACTCAAACCAAGTGCCCATTAATGTACAAAGCGACCAAGTACCGACAGTTAACAATTGTAAAGCAGATTTGCGGTTCGTGAGTGCTGGCGTTGCATTATATCTCCTCGGGAACGCCGGCGGAGACGAGCGCAAAAAACGCGACAAGGGGTTTTTGTTGAACGAGAGACGGTTTTTATTAAATCATCCGCCTCGCGTATCGAGTTCTAAAAGCTGAGCGATGCCTACTGCGTGGTAGGCAACTGTAATAATGTAATGAATAAACTTTGCAGCGCTCCTTCACAAGAAGCGTTAGTCTGTAATGTAATAGTTTAAATACGAGCATTACATCTGAAGAAAGTACATATATTCATTGTTTGTAAAATGAATAAGAAACTGCACACTTTCAGACCAACATAATGATTATTTTAGTTCTTTCACATGACCATCCAAATACCATCCAAAATCATAATAAATCGTAATAAAACCAACCAACCAAAGGCGAACCAAGCAATACAGTGCCCAATTTGTGACATTATGCTCATTGAAGCACCGGTTCCCATCCAATCTCTGGTTGTTAAACAGCAAATATTTCTTTGATGAGCAAGCGTCTTAAATATTTATGGCCGATTTCAATACAGTGTTATTTTTCTGCACTGGTAACATTTGATTATTTACGCGATACAAAAATATTAAAATACTGATTTTATAATATTTACGTGCTGATATTTGAAACGGGTGGACGCACTTTGTCGAATACTCGACAGAGAATGATATACTTAATTTTACGAAATAAATCTAGATCTTTCGTAGAAATTAGAAATCTGCAATTTTCTAATAATCTAGATAACTAGACATGAAAGTAATATATAATAAGTAGATAAAAATTTTTACGCTAAAGTTGATCTGATAAATTTAGTTTAGAGTAGCTTTTTATTTTCACGTTCCTCCAGAAATTTTTGATGATATTAAAGATAGAAGATCCTATTCAGTTATTTGTTTTAGTCCTACTAGACATCATGGGTTTCTACCACAACCTGGGGAAATCTGGGCCGTGCTTCACGGCACAGCTCCAATATAAAATGTTTAAGGAACATGCACATATAATAAAACTGAATCATATACATACACCATTCACATAAATTCACATTGAAGGTGGTAGAACTTTTTGTGGTTCGACACCGAAAGCACCACCGCGACACCTATTTCTGCCTCATAACAGCAGTGTTATGCGCTGCTGTGTTCTGGTCTGAAAGGTGTGGTTAGGGAGACATACTTTTCCGAGGCATTACATCTTAGTCCTCAGGGGTAGCAACGCACCTGTATCTAACCTTAGGTAACTTTGATCTTACCTAGGGTTGATTACAGGTGTCCATGGGCGGCAGTAGCCACTTACCATCAGGTGGGCTGCAGGCTCGTTTGATACTTCTATACTATAAAAAAAATCACCATTCACAACCACATAGAATGAAGATACACATAAAAGAAAATATTTCTTTTTATGTGCGATACCGCTGATTGTGTGTTAAATGTTCCGTACCCGCGATACGTTCTGAAATGCAACTCGCATTTTCATTTTTCATTTCTGATATTAATATTTTCCCATCTGTATCGCATTACCGCAGTACGGTATGATGCTCGAAAAGCATTCTCTTAATTTGAACATGCTGGGGACTTGACCCACTATGCTATTCCGCCGCGGTTTGTAGGCCGCTTTATAAATATGTAATAAAAACTGTAGTTGAGTTCCGTATAATGAATTCGCTCGCACTCGTTATGATTTCAGTAACGTTTCAGTGAGAATGTTTTATATATCTCAGTAATCAGTTTTAAGGTGTTCGTAGTTTGACTCTGCCGGCTTTCTCGTTACACTTTTTTTTGTCTAACAGCAGCGTTGTTCAAGCGTCTGTGTCCTGCTTTGAGTTTGGTAAAGCAGACAATGTAACGTTTACGTTTTCTAGCTGTTTAGGAGTAATCTGGCGATGAAAGGCTTCTTGTAGGACTTCTGCTGTCTTTGAATTTGGTGTCCTATATAGGTTTTTACACTCATATCATACGTTCCGTTATGTGCCGAGGGTGACGTGGCCACACAAAGACTAATAAAAAAACCGGAACAGAAATCTGAATTCATCATTTAGATATCTTTTTTGCCGTTGATTTACTCCGGACCTCCTCTGCGTGACAAATTGGTATGGTGACTGCTCTACCACGCGGATCGCCATATATCAATAGGTTGCATGAACCTTTTTAAATCAGATCAGATAGACCGGATCTATGGATCTATATTAGTATTTTATTACACTTTCCAATAGGCACAATTTCCTTAATTTTTGCGCAAAAGCTTGTCATTATCTTATGCTGAGATAGAGTCATATAATGTAATATAAGTACATTATTTTTATTTATTGGTGTAGTGACCCTTGATAAATATTTTACTAAGATTTAACAGAACCAGAGATTTTTCTTTTATTGTATTTTAAGATACTTTGACAAGTTGTGTAATCGAAGCCAGTTTTCTTAAAGTATTCTCTTGTTAAAGTTCGAGGCATATAGAGAGCTTTGAAACGCTTTAAAGGGCGATTTTTGATTTATGTATTTCTAATTAAATCAACTGTCAGCATCTGTAACTCCAACTCAAAGTGAGATCAGAGGTTACCTGAGGTTAGTCACAGATGCGTTGCTACCCCATGAGAACTCAGTAGGAACGCCTCGGATAAGTATGTCTCCCTTAACACACTAAAGTGTTGCAAGACCGACACCACATGGCTCATCTATCTAAATCTATTACCTAGTTGATCATTATGTTAATGGAACATACCATAACTTTAACTTTTTGCATATGTCTGAAAAAATTCTCATACTTAATTTCTATATATCATTTTCATTAAAAAAATAGAAAAGAAAATTGTTTATAGTAATGGCGTGGCGTGTCAGGTTGTCTTTTCGCGCTTGCCCGGCCGCGCCCTGTCGCTACTTTTAGCCAGCAATAAGCTAATAGCCAATTTTGTAGGCACGTCACTAATTGGAAAACCCACATTGCGCACATACTTGTTTTTCTCCAAAAAAGGTTCTGATATAAGCGTTTTAGCCTAATCGTACAAGCAAAAGTAGTTAATAAAAGTGTGTGTGTGCAATTAACACATAGCAGAAGTGAAACTTCTGAAAAGTACCTAGGCATCTAGATGGATATATAGTATCAGGAGTATTAGTAATTTTAAGTTTTATTATTTTTATAAATATTTTATTACACATATTCTGTGTGTTATATCGCACCCTCTCGTCGACATAATCCTATCCATTTATGTGTTTGTACCTTTATTGTGACGAATTTTTGTTTCATATCACAACGATTCTAAACAAGTTACACTTGAAAAATTGAACGGAAAATTTTACCCATACATACAGATGGCTAGTTAAATGTAAACATATTACAAAGTAATGCCTAATGGATACTTAATGCGCCATTTTTGTTTTAAACATAAATAACTCTGAAATATTATAAAAACGGTATCCTAACATATATCAACGTTTTTTGGCTTATATCTACGGATTCACCCGCTTCGGTTACGTTTATTTTGGTAAAGAGTATCTTAAGTTTTTACACCTATTGCTGCCTTATAACAGCAGTGTTTTATGCTGTTGTGTTTTGGTCTGAAGGGTGTGGTAAGGGAGACATACTTCTTCGAGGCATTCCATGTTATTCCTCAGGGGTAGCAACGCATCTGTGGCTAACCTTAGGTGTTACTTTGATCTTCCCTAAAGTTAATTACAGATGTCCATGGGCGGCAGTAGCCACTTACCATCAGGTGGGCTGCATGCTCGTTTGTTACTTCCATAGTATAAAAAAAAGTGATCTGGTCGTATACTATCCCTGTACTAAGTGAATGTCGACCACCAGTAGTTTTTGTGTGAAAAAGTAACTATTATCCGTACATGCACCCATCCTCGCAAACTTTCATCTTTAAAATATGAAAATAAGTATAGTAATTAGGAAAAATATTTATATGACTGACGGAACTCATTGCTTACGTATGTTCGATACTTCAGTTACCCGAGGGCGTGCCGCTAGGGAGTGTACAGTACAAACAGAAATTATTTACACTTTGAAAGCACGTATGCTTATATAATGTTTTAAATGCTATAATGTATAACGCAGATTTAATTCATTATATAATTTAATTTGAATAGGGTTGAATACCATAACTAGAATGACACATTTAATCAAAGACAACTTTTTAGTTATTACTACTACAAAAATTCTGATAACCGTGTGTCATTAATCTATTTAGTGGTTAATTATGAAAGTAATATGTTAAATTAAAATTACTTTGCTATCGGATGTTTATCAAAGTTAAAAAAAATGTTAGCTTATTACATTTACCCGGTGTGCAGGGGCAAATGTAATAATCTTGTTCAATTTCTTAGGACTGTAGAGAGAATCCAATTAGAGGTAAATGTAAAAAAATGCTAATTTCAAATTAAATTTTTATTTCAAAGATGACCAGCGATTTAAGTTACTTTATGAATTTGCATATCACGCAATACTGACATCACGGAACGAATGACGTAATTTTCTGTCATTATTCCATCAAAATGTGTCAGAATTCCATTATTCTTTTTCCATTATTATTTTTTATTATTCCATCAAAATTTGTCAGGGCCTAGTTTAAAAGTTACCTAGCATAAATCAGAGTTGGCAGCACCAGTCTTTTAAGTGAAATAAAACTTCTAAGTCGTCCTTACATTTGCCCTGCTATTGCAATTTCCCGATTTAACTATACCTTTAATCTATCTCAGTAAAATATTTTCAATTTGTCGCTTGTGAAGTTTTGTTTCTATATCACCCATTTTATTTTTTAATGTAATTTATTTGGAAAACATACAGTACAGTATAACATAGGAATCCATTATCCGATCAACGTTTACGTTTTCGCCCATACATTACAATGTACAATGCAATCGTATAAACATAAACAATGGTAGTTTTAAGTACACGTAACAAACTCGCACTATGACCACTGAACTATCATAATAAGCAGAGCTTTGAAAATACATGTACATTTTAACTCGCCGGTTTGTAGAACGCTAAAGAGAGGAATACTGGTTTATACATACTGTACTGTATTGTACAAACACCAACACCGTAATTACCTAAAGCTCGCGCAGTTGAAACTTCGCTCCCAATTGCTACGTCTGTAAACACTCGCGTGGAACCTACAAGGAAAGTTTTGTGTATTTGGTTAACGAAGTAACGAGTGTACGTAGACGTGGGTTTAGTTGACCGTTCGTCTATTGTATTTTATGCTTTATACGTTTACTAAATTCGATCACGTTTACGTTGCTTATTCCTTTTTTGTTTTTTTTTTTTTTATTAATTGAAGCAGCAAATAAGCATGCGATCCATCTGATGGTAAGAGGTTACTGCCGACCATAGATATATAGAAGCTACTTCATATAGAATAGGGATTTTATCTGAAGTCGATCACAGATGCATTGCTACTTCCGAGTAGGGTTGTAACTGAGGTCGTCTTAGCGGAGGCGGACGCGGATGCAGAAGTGATGAGGCTAACCTCCGCGGATGCGGAGGTTAGCGGAGGCGGAGGCGGTGGTTAACTTTACATAGAACAGTTCTTATAAAAATTTCAAGTAATTACTAATAAACAAAATTAAAAAGATGAAGATGCTTTGCGGATTCGTCGCCTTCCGTGCCGGCTGTCACTAAATAATTGTTCACTTATTTCGCACCTACTTATCGCCATCGCCGATAAGTCGCCATCAAGTTCAGTACGAACTTGATGGCGCCGAATAGTAAGTGCGAAATATGAGAGAAAAATCATTATATGTGATGTTATATTTCTATCACAATAAAGATATTCATCTAGTTGCAACATGTAGCTGAGCGACTGCGTCGCCTAGCGTCCCTTCTTGTACGTTGTACGTCCAAGTCAACGTAAATAAAACTCCGTTATAACTCCGCAACAATTTTGCGGAGGCGGATGCGGAAGCAAGGTTCGATTTTTGCGGAAGTTCCGCATTAACGGAGGCGGCGGCGTAGTTCCGTTATAACCCTACTGCCGAGGACTAAAATGGTCACCACATATGAAAGTGACCCGGCAACCACAACCTTCCACCGAAACGCAAAAACTGCTTCACGCTAGAAATAGGTGAGGCCTTGGTACCTCCCCGGTCGAACCACATTGTTTCTACCGTCTGGTAAAATTTATAAAAACCTCGGGAGTCGCTCGTAAATTTGAATTCCCATGAGAAATTTCAATAAAGTATATATAAATATGTTCGTAAACGCAATTTTCTCTACATAGATTGTAGATTTAATTGAAAACTTTAAATGTAAAAGTCATTTCCAGAAAATAACATACTTTTTTCCTGCGAGATTCCTTGCTTTCGGACCTATTCCCCCTAGGGGTCCAAAAACAAATCTATAGCTTCAATACCCATGATCTTAGATATTTCTTTTGTAATACATTGTGAGTGGAAGCATTCGTCACTACTTGTGAAACATTTTTGTTGGCTCCAGTCCATATTAGATAAGTGGTCCATTCAAGCAATCTGTTTTATATTTACATTAATAATAAAACACCCACTTACTTTGTGGACTGCATTGAGACTATTTGTTGATTCTACAACACTATATAGATCACTGGCTGTGTAGGTAGGCAAGGTTGCTACAGTATCTCTCAGCTACATATTGCAACTAGATGAATATCTTTATTGTGATAGAAATATAACATGTATAGGAATCGCCAGCTGTTGAAGGGAGGGGGAGTCTATAAGCGGAGAATTGGTTTTTGCATTTCTGAGGGGAGAAGGGAAGAGGAGCTGTCACCTTCGTTGATGGCAAATAATTGAAATCCAGTGTTGAGGCGTGGCCCATACCCACAAGTAATTATAATTAGTAATATTTCGCTGTTGAAGCCTCCTGATCCTTGCGTGTTTAATAGTAATTTGCGTGTTTTAAATGCGGACATGTGGAATGAATTTCTTTTTAAAGCATCCCTCAGTCACATTGATATACTGGCTCTGATGCTTCTTGCGATACGATTCCTTCAAAGCCTTGATGCATTGATAATAATTAATATTTTTCGTGTTGCCAATATCACTAATGACCTACTTAAACTTGTAACAAATGCTTCAATTTTCGTTTACTTTTTTTACAAACACCCTCTCAGGAATCAGCTTCGCTTTTACAAGTTTTAGTGAGTTAGTTAGCCTTGTTTAGTGAAGATTAACCTAAGATAATATTTACGTATTATAAATGATTTTACTTCTTGCATTGATTTGTAGTATCGCGACCATTTTGAGTCCAGAAATTTCAGACATTAAATTTCGTATGTCCACGTAGGAAGTAAATTATTCGCCGGAAATGGCCGTCTGGGAACTCGCTCAATGAACGTAATCTAATGTCCAGACTCAATCTCTCTATGTACGAATTTTCATGTAGAGATCCGGTATTACGATGCAATACGAACATCTACAAAAATTCAATACATCGAATACAAGCTGTTCCCCACGATTTCACTTGCATTAAAATCAATGTATTATCACTAAGTTGTAATAACATTTAATAGTGTATTTTTTTAATAAGCACATAGTGTTACCTCAACACACGGATTATTATAAATATATTTTTAATCTGTTATATTAAATTCAGTTGTTTTGTTATGCAATTAAATACACAGACAAACAGACAGACAACAATTCTGTTAGTTATACAAATTTAATTAATTGATTTAAAGTTTTTGTACATAGAGAATAAAATAACAATAAACATTATGGTATGCAATATCTTGAGTCCACGTAAAAAGCAGATATGCCGATATATTACTACGTGAGCGGATAAACACGCATTTTTCCGATGCGAAATCCTAATACTGTAATAATATTCACTTTATGTATCCAACAAAGTATATTTGCATTCTATCGGTATGGCGTTGTGAACTCCGAGCGCCTCTCATCCTATTTAACGTTGGAATTACCTCACGTTCAGATAATCGGTTTAAGTCACTGGTCACTGCAAAGTGGATTGTGATTTATTTGATCGTTTCGAGATTTTTCGAAATTAGAATCTCGGAAACATATTCTTAAAATAAATGTTACTTATTACAAAAAATACATAGCTGTGTATTTATTTAATTTTGTCTGTATGTTCCAAAATGCAGATTTTTGAAGTAGTTTGGGTTGGAATCAGGTCTTTGACGGTGATATGGCGATAGGTAGCTGATTTTACAAGTCGGCAGGAAGAGATAGGGAAGATACTACCGTCACACCTACTTCGTAAAGCGTAAGCAAGGAAGTACGTAAGCGTAAGTAAGCGTAAAGCAGTTTTTGCGTTTCGGGGGAAGGATGTGATTGCCGGATCACTGTCCACTTAAGAGGCGACTATCTTGGTGCTCGGGAGTAGCAACGTATCTGTAATTGACTTCAGATAGAAGTCAATTACAGATACTGTTTAAAAATAAAGTATGATTCTAATCTGTATTAAACGCATAATTTTTACTAATAGACATGTTTATAAATCGGTGTCATTATGTTGCTCATATTCTAGTTAATTCCAAAGTTATTTTTCAGAACATCACACTTTGTAAGAAACAGTATCCGTTTGACGTAAATCAATACTAGTATAAGCATAAAAACTTCAATTTATGGAACGTTTATTAATTGCACACTGCACAATCCATGCATGTAAAAAAAGATCTATGTGTCTGTACATCGAATATATTACGAGCAAAATGATAATAACAATTTCTAACATTATTAGAATTTTTGACTATTTGGTTGTCTGCATGATTGAAATCGCATCAAACTAAAGTAAATAAATCAAAAAATAAATGGATTGAATAAAATATATATTATACTAGCTTATTCCCGCTACTTCGCCTGCTTCCTTCACGTTTAAAACGATATTGACGATATTGAGTATTCTGTGTTGATCTAGGACATAATCTGTTTGTCAGATTTCAGCGAAATCCGACCAGTTGTTTTTTCGTGGAAGAGTTACAAACACACATACATCCTTACAAACTTTTAGCATTTATAATATTAGTAAGATTGTCCACGTGTCAAGGTAACATTTAGTTTTTCATATTTCATGGAAATCCGTCAACTCTTATCAAATTTTAGTACTGTTAAGATTTGTGTTACTTTTTTCAACCGCGGGTGAAACCGCAGAGCATAAAGTTTTATAATATTGTAACATCAAGGTATAGGATACTAGCGGCTCAGGAATTTATGACAAAATTTATTTATGCCGCACGTGGCAAGCCAGTGAATCACGTTGCGAGTTAATCTTGAAATGGTATTAGTCATCTGCATCGATTAAAGCGGCTTGTGGAGATCATGAGCACCTAACAAATTCCGTCAGTTAAAAATGTATTTACATTTCTTCGTCTGTGTTTTTATTTAGCCGACTGCATCTGGAAAAAAGGCAAACAAAATTACAGAAAAATCACACTTAACAACGTTTATCACCGCGTAAAGCACCTAGTAATATAGGTATGATTTATATTTAAATATATTTCATCGTTATGGTAGGTACGTTTTTAACCCCCGACGCAAAAAGAGGGGTGTTATAAGTTTGACTGCTATGTTTGTCTGTGGACACGTAGTTCCTAAACGGGTGAACCGATTTGGATGCGGTTTTTTTTGTTAGCAAGAAGGTTTTCGGGTGCTGGTTCTTAAACATGTTTTATCAAAATCGGTTTAGCCGTTGACTAGCTATGGAGAGTGAATGTGATGATGAAAAATCAAATATTTTGAAATATTTACAAGTGGGGTATCAAATGAAAGGACATGACGTTAATATTATAATTAGATGTGTTTTATCAAAATAGGTTCAACCACTTACTAAATATGGGTTACTAGATATCGAATATAGTCAAATATATCCATGTAGCGTATCAAATGAAAGGGTATGACAAGTATGATACAATTAAACATGTTTCATCAAATTTGGTTGATTCATTTACTAAGTACCACATGGTAAAGGGGGGATAAATAATCGAATACTGTCAGATATACTCAAGTGGGCTATTGAATGAAAGGGCATGACGTGTATATCAAAATGAAATATGTTTTGTCAGTATCAGTTCAGGCATTTACTAGGTTATGAGGGTGATAGTGGGGATGAATAATCGAATATTGTCAAATATACCATAGTAGCGTATCATATGAAAAAAATGACATGTACATAACAAAAACTCCATTCCATTGAATCGGTCACATCGATAAACGCTATGGTAGATTTCTACCTACATGTTATCATCATATATATCATCAGCCATCAAATTCGAGCGAGTTACACCTATATTATAATTATAAAAATATAACATTTGCTCGTTAAAATTGTGCTACAATGTCGCGGAGGGATACCGCTAAGTTTAGAGATTAGATCCCTACCTAGCTAAATAAAATAGGAATATTGTATAATCGTCACTTTCACAGGCTGAGGCAGATAGTCAATCGTATAAAGGGTCTGACGTA
>MOOZ01000340.1:341070-360954 GCA_002930495.1 Cecropterus lyciades
TTGTATGTGTTCTTTTCAGAAATGGACGATACTGGATCTTCAGTTTGGTATTCCATTGTTTGACGAAGCGCTTTGCGAACAAGTGTGCAGGAGTATAGTGGATAGAGTAGCGTTACCAGATTTGTAAGTATCATTGTATAAGAAGCTAAAACGAAACACCAAAAACATTATTGTCTTTTAGTTGTCAGCCGTTTATTCATGTTTTGTTTGGTGAAAAATTATAATCCATACAACATTTACATATATGCACAGACAGAAAAAAGGTTCAGTAACTTTTTGTCTTTTATTCGTCAATTGATTGATGTTCTCTTTTGTTGTTTAGTATGTATTGATGATTAATAAAAATCCTCATTATTTTCAGTAATATCGACCGCTAAGCGAAAATCAATTTTTATTATAATAAACTTATGATGTTTAAGTAAATGGAAAATATTTTAAATACATCTATTGTTGTTGTTGCAGATTAGAAAAGGTGAAAGAAGATAATGAATTCATTAGGTCGGATGTGTTGAAGTTTGTGTCACAATGTCAGGTATATCATTCATTTTTATAATATTGTATTAAAGATATGAGCATTATGCTGCATGCACGTTTGCTACTTCAGTCTAATAAAAAAAATAACAAAGTTTTCTTGATGATTTAGCTTTTTGACCGTTGGCGTGCAATTAATTAAAAATATCCATTATTTCCAGTATTATCCAGGTGAAGACATGGGGATCGTGAAGCGCGGTACGTTAGTTCCTTTGCCCCGGAAGAACCTCGTCTTCGAGAACGGTCGGATCAGTGAGTGGAACGGCAAGTGATTGCCTCTCGTTCGCTCACTCCTCGTGTATAGTAGAATCGAAGCAATTCTTGTTGTGTGTCCATAGATTGAGCTTTATTAAGGTCTAAAATGTTAGCAGTAAAGTTGTTGAGAAGGTGCGTTTATATTAAAATCTTGTCACGGTATTGGAATAAGTATATAACCGTATTGACCAACATATCGACTACTACCGTGGCGGTGTTGCCATATCACAGCTTACTCTGTACTATTTCTTGTATACAATTTTTGATGTGATTAAATGTCTTAGGTGCATGATTGTGTAAAATTATAATCATCAAACAATTGTTATTCCACTGCTGGGAGAGGGTCTTATTTTAAAGTGAAATTATTAGACCATATACATCGCGCGTATTAAATTCGAATTGATAGATTTCCCAACGATGTTTCACTTCACTATTAAATAAATTACATAAATGACTTGGTAAAATCACAAGTGTGCCTTGGTTTGGACCTCATACCACCCGGGAAAGACAATAAAGGCCGAAACACTAAGCACCCATTTTGTTTTCAATTACAAATATAGAGTATGCCATACAAATAAAAGTAGATAATAATAACATCACTGCCGCAAAACAATTGCTATTCAAAGCAGTTGGTACGCATATTGAATCTTCGTGATACTGTTTAACATCTTATGGCGTCATAACTCGTAGGGCTGTTAATTCTTAGTAGGGGCGCCACTAAAGCATATACTGTACATGTGACTTAACACCATTTTGATCGAGTTAAAGGTTGTTTGCGGTATGCAGGCGTCACCTACAAAATTATTTGAGCAGTCTTTCTGTAATAGTAATAATATGTACTATAAGTGTTACAGTTTCTAGCTAGTGTTTAAAACGTGTCCATTAGTTTAACAACGTAAAAGATTATTATCATATATAATAATATATTATTTTTATTATGAATGTAAGCACAATATGTTACATTGATTTTAATTTCATTAAAATTTTCATACTTGTATGTTTAGTTGGCAAATGGCAATAAAATAAGTGCAGAATGTGTTTTGATAAAAATAATAATATACATTTAGTATCGATATATTTTTATATTCATTGCATACAAAATTAAGCAGTATTTTCGTGTGTTATGCCTCTACTACGTTCCCCAGAAAGAAGTTGCAGAAATTATTTTTTTGTTGAGAATTTTATGTAAAAACATGCAGTCATGATATTTATAGTCAACTTCATTTATGATTGAATATTGACTCGAGGTAGGCTATAGACCTGATGCTATACTTAAGGATTAAGTTGGAGCATTCCGTGTAAACTTGTCTCCCTCACCACACCATTCATACAAAAAATCAGTAATATATGTATAGCATTACAGATTTTTCGTACTTGTGTAGAACTAGGGTACTTATATGAATATTTTTTCTTCACAGCGCCAATTTTATGATCTTAACTAAATGAGTATGTATTTATAAATTTTGATTATTGCTGTCCCTGATTCTATAAAATAATAAATTGGTCAGGATTAATTGATGTTTTTAACGCCTACAAATCTTATGCGCCCTAGTGCGAACAAAAATATGTTAAATATTTATAGTTTATTTTTGTAAATTATTTCTTCTGTTGAATCATAATAATATCAACCTTAATAGTCCTGTAAAAAGTATAAACAATATAATTAATAGAGTAGTATTTATTTATGTTGAGATTATTTTCAGGTTTTAAAATTTGTTTTGTATCCCTTTGGGTATAGTATATTATTTGTTATTGAAAATTATGTTGTAATTGTCGAAACAAAAACACTAATATTTTCTTCTATTATATTAATTACCTCAAACAGTCCACATTTTTCTTTATTTCTTGCTTTGAAATAATTTGATACATTATTTGATTATTTGTCTACATGTACCTGGATTTTCATATCTATGTCTTATTAAAATTTATTGTTGTAGGGCTCCATCCTAGACATATCTATAATCCTTGTTAAGTGGGATAGACATGTTGACAGTGTCAAAAATAAATAAATATAAAATAATATATATTATAAAAAAAATTAAAAAAAATTCCAAAGAATTACCCAGTTTATAACATTGAAGATTAATTATGTTTTCAATAAAATTAAATGTATAAAATACTGTAGTCGGGTGATTTATCAGAATCTCTAATCAGACCGAAAAAAGTATTGAGTACCTCACTACTCAAGTAATATGCCAAAAAGAAATAATGTGTGAAATAAAAACGTAGTAAATCCGTTGTTCATAGTAATCTTCATGATATTGCTTTATTCATTGAACCATTTTCATTCGAATTTTATGTCTCAAATCGTTAATTGTGTATATTATAAAAGCTATTCTTCATTTTACTTGAGATATATTTGTTAATTTCAGTAGAATTGAGTGATATATGATTTCTTATAAAATGTACCATCTAGTTTAATATTTGGACTATTGTTATTTTATTTCTTGTATAATAGTCATAATAAAGTATTTGTTAAACAGATTTTTTTTTATTGGTCATTCTACATGTAATTAAAAAAATCGAAAATACGCATGTGAAGAAATCAAACACCTCAGGAAGGTAAACAGGCAGTTTATTTCATAACACGATTAACTTCTACTCGCTAACATTCACATATGTAGGACACTTACACTAAGCACAAGAACTTCTGTTCCTTAATTTTTTTTTTTCGATTTGTGTAGTTGCTGTTGGCCCTATTGGCCTTGACAGCTTCACCTTGTTTTTGTGGCGAGCCTAAAGCTCAGCCGGGACAAGAAGACTGAACTGGAAGGGGGGATGGCTTTGGTCGCCGTTGCCAGGTTCCTCGACCTTCCTCCTTCGCTAGAGGGAGGGACGGTTGCGGACCCAGC
This sequence comes from Cecropterus lyciades, assembly GCA_002930495.1. Lineage (NCBI taxonomy): Eukaryota > Metazoa > Arthropoda > Insecta > Lepidoptera > Hesperiidae > Cecropterus > Cecropterus lyciades. Next base: position 344,709 of record MOOZ01000340.1, read on the forward strand.
TAATGCCTGAGTCCTGGCCTTCCGCCTCTGGTTAAGTGGGGATTGCGGCTGACCCAAGGGCACCTCCTGTGAGGTACGGACCTCGGCTTAGGTCAGTTGCGCTAAAGTGGGGCACTGGCGATGCAAGACCGATCACGCGGGGATACCTTGTGATGGTTGTGCTATAATGGGGTCCTCGTCTCTGCCGGCGGGGACGGTGTGTGTAATATCTGTTTTTGTTGAGTGTGTTTGGGGGCTGGGGAGGGGCTTTCCCTTTGCCGAAGGGCAATATCTACAGTCCTATCATCAGGGTAGTCTAGGACATGTCTGGGGCATCTGTGAAGAGCCGGTGCATCCTTGTCAGTATGTTCCTTAAATGACAGCGAGCTTCATTTATAGACACAAATTAAGCGACATCTGTTAGTACTTGACGGAATTAACTCATTAGCCAATCAGAAATAAGATTATTTTACGAACTGAATAATTTAACATACTGTAATTCTTACTACAGATGTGTATAAAATTACAAACATAAAAGTATATTTTAAAAATCATTACACGCAGTACACCACAAAACTGTTATAGTACCTCTTACATCATTTTGTGTTTGCAATAGTACACCTTTGGTTTATTCCTAGTATCATTAAAGTTATCGTTATTAAGGTCTTAGTAAGGTTATTTAATTAAGTAATATTTTTAACCGTTTTGGTGTGGTTAGGTTACCAAATAACGAATTGTAGGCGTAAATTACAAATTGTCAAGTTTATGAATACCGAAAATACATTAGAATCAAATTGAAATACATTTCATTTTATTTGTCAACAGGTAACACTTATTTTCCTTGCTGTCACATTTTCTTATTAATCTGTAGTCATAAGTCCATAGATAAAACAATTTGCGATTTGTAGTTTTTAGTTGTACGACTGTCAGATTATTTTGACACGAAAGTTGGAGAAAATTACGTTATTTATTTATCTCTACAAAATAAAAAGAATTTTGGCTGAAGTTTGATTTCAATCCCCGCTGCACTGGATCCGGTGTCGGAAACCATGGAGGTGGACCAGTATACTTCAGATTGGACATACACCGCCGAGGGCTCTCGTCTGCCTCTTATTGACGAGACCACGGCTCTTGGAACTCAGCCTCCCAAAGACAGGTGCCCTAACAAATACATCTTATAATTAACTCTAGGTATTTCACCCATTAGTCGAAGCCATTCTGAGATCGTGGACCCAATATGGTTATCGACTTTTTACGGTCTAGTTATAAAAATATAATGACCAGCTTCGCCCACGCTCGAGAGCGGTTGCTACGTTGGTGGAACGGCCAGTTGATTTTTTGTATCGATAATCTAATAACCATTTGTTTTATAAAGTTCCGCTGCTGTTTTTATATTACCTATCTAAAATGCCGTGTGCATTTTGCCTTACAAGGGCCAAGGAAACCACATTATGTTGTAGTTAAACAGGAAAAGAGATAATAAATGTAATGATCATATTATAAAACGAGCCTCTATTCATTTCTGCAGGGGTGTATTTAATTCCATATAAAATAGTGATAGATATACATGGGCATTGCAAATAATCAGTTGAAAAGTTTTTTTATTATCCATTGCTGTATATTAGTCTGACCGTTGGCATTTAGCGTGATCACAGTTCTCTTTTGTCATGTATTAAATAGTGACCGACCGAAACTGCTCTTTCAACCGAAATTAAAATCGAACTTTCGGTTTCTGTCCTTGTATTGGCCTGAACCGATCCATCAGATGCGGCTCCTTAGCGTACTAAAGATATGAATACGAAATGTGCAAGAAGTAATTGCCTGAGTACAAAAGAACACAGCCTTAGAGTTCATGGTCACATGATTCACCTGTTTTGAACAAGTGCTATTGGAAAATGAAACTAGCAGAAATTTCTGTTTTGGACAAAACTTAATCAAAAGCGAACTTACCATTGATCACTAGATTTTAATTGAAAAGTCTCTGAAAAGGAAAACATAGTTTAAAACTGCTCCACTCCTTGCTGCCATTAGCAAGGAGTTTAAACAGTTTTGAACATGCACATTATTAACGTCTACTTAAAATATCAAATTATTAACAATAAAGACATCAACAAATTTATCAAATTGCGAAAAGTATATCAGGTGTTACTTTGTACTATCACATATTTTGGTCCTACAATAAAGTATCTTGAGTATACAGATGCAACAACAGTTAAAAACAACAGTATTAATTTAAATAGTGAATTTTTTTCTACATTATATACAAACTGGCTATTTACATTTGCCACTCTTCTGGTACTGCAATTGCAAAAGTCCACAGGCAACGCTGACTACTTTCTACCAGGTAGCACATCTACCTTATTGTTAAGTTTAAGTAAAAAAAAATTAAACTATTGGAATGAACATTGTTTATTTAAGTTTAAATACCTGTAGTAACATGATTATAAAGATACTTAGAAGTAGTACTTCTAAAGAAATAATTAATTTAATCATAAGTAATCATTTTGTTGCAGTTCTTAGTATACAAATGAAAGAAATTATACTACAACTAGTCATACTTTGTTATGAAGACCATTTACATAGAGACTGGTTGTTACAGATTGATCTCAGTTTTAGACCAAGTTGAATTGAGAGTGGAACGGTTGAGACGAGACACAATCCGGATTGAAGAGGAGCGAGATTCTCTACTCTCTACTTTAGACAGTGTCAAGCATTCCGAACTGCTGGGCGATATATCTGAATGTAATTGTTTATTTATTTTTTTATATTATTATTTCTCTGTTATAGTTGTAAGTCTGCAAGGTGGTAGATGGAGTTTGATTCGGCCAGGGAGATACAACTGCCACATCTATTTCTAGCGTGAACAGTTTTTGCATTTCACTGGGAGAAGGTTGCTGTAATTGAGCTCTGTTAAAACTCCTGTTCTATATGAAATTGCAGGCATTTACTGATACGTGGCAGTTATTATTTATTATCATGTGGTGGCATGCTTGTGTGCAACTTAATGTTATAAAAAAAGATATAGTTAATGTATCTGAATTCAACATGAACATTCCCAGAATTTGGCATTTCATTGTTTGCAATATCCAAAATTCACATGGAAGTCACGTGGTAGTAAGTAAGAAATTGTAACATTCCTTGCCTTGAGACAGCTTGTAAAAACTCAGTAGTTACAACCACGCAATAATTTCTTATTTACAGTCAAATCAATAAAGAACGTGCAAGGTCATCGTACAAATCATGGTTTAACTTGACAACAATGAGTAGGGGTCTTAGTACAAGTTTATAACGTTTTCTCAAACGATCATTGTTTTCGCCTATCATTGTTTACTACCAAAGTAGGTTTTCTTTGTGGTGCGACTCCAGAAGCACCATCGCCACACCTATTTCTGCCTGATAACAGCAGTGTTAAGTGCTTCTGTGTTCTGGTCTGAAGGGTGTGGTAAAGGATCTCCTTCTAAGTATCTACTTATTCGAGGCGTTCCAACATAGTCCTCAGGAGTAGCAATGCAACTGTGGCCAGCCTCAGGTAAGACTTTGATCTTGTCTGTGGTTGATTACAGCTGTCTATGGAACCAGGAGCTTGTAGTGTGTCACATACTTGACATACCATCACAATTCCACGTTCTAGTAATAAGATAAAATACAAGATTATTATAAGATCACATAGGATAATTAGTATATAATTCTTATATATAAATCTTTAAGTGATGATCTGTTCAGTATATATTAAATCTGTAAGATCTTCATAAGTGTCTTTCGCTACTATGGGACCTCAACCTCTCATGATCCATTACATCACAAAGCCACTTACCATCAGGTGTACTACATGCTCGTTTGCTACTTCAATATTATAAAAAAAGTATGGCCTAAAACGACAACGTAACGTGCAGTATACATTGCAATGTATGGGCGAAAACGTAAACAATGAGTGTTTAGAGGAAACGTAATAACCTCGTTCTAAGGCAACAGAATACATGAGGAGTCAATGAATAAATACAAAACTCTTTTGCGCAGGTGATAAGGATGATATCCTGCGGTATTCCGAACGTATCCTGGCACGAGCTATGACCGTGACGGTCGCCGTGCGTACTGATCGCGACCCGCAGCAAGAGGAGGCCTTGCATCAGGTAAGATGTGTTTTAACACTATTACATATCTACGTTATGTCTTGCATTTTCATAGTTTTTATTGTGAACTGTTTTTACTGTGATATTGTTAGTTTGAGACGAAACGTTAAAACGCAACTTCCTAGTATTGTTGCAGGCGACGGAGACTACTTTCCATCAGGTAGCCCGTCTGCCTTAGTTTATGGTTAGATTCTGCGTTAGGTTTAAGTAGGATTTTTATCCATTGCTGGGCAGAAGTTTTCTTTGAATAAAAAAATAATTTATTCCTAAGGCAATCATGGTTCTAAATGTTAATTTATAAACTTTATGAATATCTTCAGGAACCGATTTCTTCTTTATTCAATTCTCAGGCTTAGATATATTTATGACGTGACGTGAAGGAAATCGCAAGTTTTAAGTTCTAATACGCAAATATGCAATAACTAAAATAATGGTCCGTGCCTGGAATTATACCAGTTTAATTACGATGTGGCTATTCCACTCTGCTTAATTATTGTTATAATAAACAGGTAACAACTACTCAGAAATAATCAGGCCACTGAAACTGAAATATTTAAGCTGTATTGAACACTAATAGAATCATTATTGTACTGTAAAACATTAGTATTATGAAATTGTAGATATAATGCCGTGTCAATGTCGCTCGCAAATCACGCAATGACCGCGTACAAAGCGTCACTTTATTGGATCTGCGCTATTCCAGTGCGCAGCGTTTTTACGGTTCCTTATCCAGAGATTAAACGGGACCCTATGGGTTACCTAGTTAACCCATCCCATGCCGTGGTGGAGGCGTAGCTGCGTGGCGTAGAGGAACCCCTTCTTAACTGAGCAATTCCTTTAGTAGATAATTGGATGCACTGTCCACCGGTGTTATTGGCTGCCGTTAGGCAACGATAAACCCTATCATTAAGTCTCCACTTCTTGTCGTTTTGTCACAGAAAGTATCTCTTGAACCGTCATAAATTTTTCTTTTTTTGTTTTTCTTGTAGAGTGCACATCTTTCACCCATACGGCGTTTATAAAAATTAATACGATTGGGTCTTCATGCAAGAAACCGATACTTTTCTGCTATTTCGGTTGATTTATTGAATCTCATTTGTTGATCTCGTTTGTTTAAAGTTTAACTATGATAAAAAATATATCACCGTACGGAACCCTCGGTGTGCGAGCACAACTCTCAATTGGCCAACTATTTAACTCTCCAAACAAATTTGTATACAATAGCATGACGATGTTGACGATAGTTATTCCAATGCCGCGCTATAGAAGATGAATTTAAATTAGCTTGTCATGTCTTGTATAATCTCTCTAGTGATACTGATATCATAATTGTTTCGTAACGCATCCTACATTTTTGTGTAATAGAATTGGCAAACTGACTTTCATCTCACCTGATGTTAAGTGTTTATGATTAACGAACGCATCTGAGAAAAAGACGCTCACTACACTCACTGCCTCAGGGGAGAAAATCCTATCTTCTGTGTTGTGGGTGCCATGGACATACATAAAGAGGAATACATAAACGCGCAGAACCAGGACAGAAATCTAAATTCATCATTCATACATGTGACCGGTCTGGCCGGGGATTCGGAACCCATTGCGTGTCGGATTCGTAGTTGAACTCTCCGCTTCGCGGATCGTCAAGGTTATCTCAGTTTTAAGGTTTCCTAGTCTCTGACATGCTGTCAATTGGCTTGTTAGTATTCTAAAATCCATTTAGTCGAACACGCGAAAGACTAGATGCAAAAGTTAAGCCATCTACAAGTGCCTAAGAGTTTTTTAAGATTAAACAAACGAGCATGCAGTCCATTTGACAGTAAGTTGTCATTGCTGCCAAAGGATACTTGTAACCTACTTCTAAGAACTATGGTTTTTTAAGCCCTGTTACTATATAAATTTTCTTACAAATGTTCACGCGCATCAGTCAGCACTTACTATCAGGACATGCTCGTTAGATAATTCGATCTGACAAAAAACAAATAAAGCTATACTGTTACAGATTTAATCTAGTGTTCGCCTATAAAACTTTTATCGTCATTGTACACTGAATGTGCCTAATAGCGGATCGTTTGTGTTTATTTTATAGTGTTTGGCCATTACTCATTTGGACGGGTTGACGGCCGCCCGGTCGCTGACTCACTTCTAACAGGGCTGCTAATAGAAATATACCATTATACAATTATTATACAAAATATCGAGTAATGTAGCTATATCTTATTAGATTCTATATCTTTCTTTTAATAGTATGGAAGTAGCAAACGAGCATGAAGCCCACCTGATGGTAAGTGGCTACTGCCGCCCATGGACATCTGTAATCAATACTAGGTAAGAACAAAGTCTCACCTAAGGTTAGCCACAAATGCGTTGCTACCCCTGAGGACTAAGATGGAATGCCTCGGAAAAGTATGTCTTCCTTACCACACCCATCAGACCAAAATATAACAGCGCTACACAGCTGTTATTAGGCAGAAATAGGCGCGGCGGTGATGCTTCCGGAGTCGAACCACAAAGAGTTCTACCACCTTCAAAATCTATCTATATCTATCATCTATCTGTCAATCTATATATATGACATTGTAATAGATGTATTTAAATCATATTTTATGTAGAACTTTAATCAATAGAAAAAACTTGAAATTGCCATAACATAAAGTCTATCAAACAGCTTTATTAGTCGTTCGGTGCTATATAAATAAATTTTATAAAGATAAAATCTTGTCTTATGCGGTCTTAAGTTTTCTTTTTTTAAATTTCTATCTATACAATGCACTTCATTATACAAAGATGATACAAAGAAAAACCGAATTATACGGCCAATCTGTTATTTATCCAATTACACTATGACAGCCCTACTTCTTACTCACCGTTCCAAACACCCACCATATTTTGATTTTTATCTAGCACCCACAACACAATAAGTATATTATCGCCCCTACACGATACCAACGCTGTAAATTCAAGTTGTTTACTAATTATTTTTTTAGTTGCGATACTACACGCGATAGGATGGGCTTGCGTAATGGAATTTTTTACAATTGCAATCATCATGATCATTGATAATACTAAGTTCGATTGTACTGTAACACTTAGGTACATTTTAATGAAGTACGGCAGTAGCGGAATCTGGGATGGGGAATGGAGACTAAGGAGCTAAGGCTCCTCGCTCCAAATCTAAAATTATGTACTCATGATGTAGTTTAATCCAGAAAAAAGTCTGATATTAGCAATCATAGATATAGATTTTTTTTAGCGTACCTACTTACATTTCTTCTTCTACGGAAGCATATTTTTTTCGCCATCAATTTCTACTTGTAAGTCAAGTCAAGCCTAACGTGAAAATACTGTTTCCGTCACTGGGTATCAAATATCGCACGTAGAAGCATCGTTTGGTAGCCGGTAATCCGTTTTGGTAGCTCTCGTAAATAAGAGCTACCGAAAACGGCTATTAAATGTCGGTAATACCCTTTAGATACATGTAAAATAAATTCTTAGTGCACTTGTACAAACAGCGTGTAACATTATATGTTACTTTTATATACGGAGATGCTGAAACGATTTCCTTAAAAAAAAACCCTTTGAAATGGATGGACCATTTCAAAGGGTTTTTTTAACGCTGAAAAACTCGAGTTTGATTGATGATTCGTAGGTCGTCATCCGTGACATGAAATTTAGGACTTGCTGCCCCGGAAGTGAACGTTGTTTCTGCCTTACTACACAGTAGTACACGCTACTACACAGCAGCGTTTTACAGAGATATGGCAAAAATAACTCTGGCGGTGGTCAGGTACACCACCGAATTAATTAAAAAATACAAGAGATGTTGTCAATGTGTTTCAGGTGAACATGTACATCGACCAGCTAGTGATGTCGGTGCAGGAGGACGCGGTGGTCGCTCACACGCGTTGTCAGACATATATGAACGCGTGCACGTCTCAGCCGGACCCCTCCTCCGCCACCGACAAGAACTTCGAGACAGCGATCCTCGGCTGCACCCTCGACGACCAGAAACGCGTCAAGAAGCGCCTCCAGGGACTCCTGGAGTACTTCGCGCGCCTCAATGTGACCACTTGCTCGTGAGTTACCGCCGTGCTCGACTCAGTACTGCCAGCTTCTGTTAACCGGCTTCGGAAAGGGGGAGGCTCTCTTTGAAAGATTTTCGCGGGGGGAGCCACTGTGTGAATAGATTTTTTTTGTGATATTCAACATACTTAAAATTTATTATTTTTGAACAAATTGTTTGTGTTGATATAATTGATTGGTCTTGAAAAAATAGTTTTTTCTATATTATAGAAATCATATTTTTTGTATATTTTGTCTGGCAAATAACTGTAGCCATCGTAACCTATTTAGGCCACAAAGTCACATGTGGCTTTAGCCCGGAACATCCTCATTGAACTAGTATTTATTGAGATGAAAACTGAGTTTTAAAGGCGCTATAATTCTGTTACTTTGAATCTAAAATAAGCCCATAAAAATATTCATCTGATAAATAGAGAACCTCCTCCTTTTCAAAGGTTCTTAATTATTGTTCTAAAATGGCTGTTTTGCTATAGAAGTCGGTATTTTGTTTTGTTTTTTAAGAGTGTTCGTGTCTTAGATTTTTGTTTCAGTACACTATATTGCGTGTAGTGAATTTACATATCGCTTTTCCATCATGCTAGTGTGAAATCTAGAATGGCTTTATAGTCTTTCATCATTATACCAGCAATAAATATACATTGTTCTTAATGAAAAATAGTTTAATTAATTTCACTAATTCTAAAAATTTATCGATGTTGTTGTGAAGAATTAAGAACATTTATTACATATCTTTTTTGTGACTGCCATTACAATAAAACATATATACATTGAGCATATCAAATGTCGGCTCAATAACAAAGAATCTAAGGCACGCCCACAAAAACTTTTGCAAAGCATGTTATGACATTAATGGCGTGGCAATTAATGATTAATTTTTTTGTACGGTCTCGATTCCATGCAAGTAAGGACCATTGAATTACGGCTACACATTATGAATGTATCGTAGTATGTATGGCTATATGTGATGTGGTTTTGCGCTTTGTAAAGCGCTCCAGCGCTGCATAGTAAAAAAGTGCATTATCATTATTCAATGCCACTACGATTTTCATTAATGCTTCTTCGATAATTTTTTTATAAAGTACTTTGAGAACGCCTGGCGTGTTGGTGGCACCGCGTTAAAATTTACAAGGACACGCAGGGCGTGTAGGTGGCACTAAACACGTAAAAAGTGCTGTATTGATGGTTTTGGCGTACAAAACAATCATAATATCTTTTAAAGCTTTTTCAAATTGAAGTGACGCTCCCAGTTGCGTATAAACTCCCAGTCCAAATTTTGTATTGTATTCATTTATTGAATACAATACAAAATTGAATAATGAGTCGGTCAATTGAATGAGAATGAAAGTGAGTTTACTCGCTACGTCTCGCCATGTGATAAAACCCAATTTTACATACGTTTTGTGAATGATTGGAAAATTTTGTATGTTAAATATTAATATTATTACGTTGCAGTGTTGAAAGCTTTGGCGTATGTGATATGTATACAGTGTATACTTTATTATTCGTTCTTTAATTACTTATTTTAGATAATATATACTTAGCATGTAATTGTATGGAAACGTTTGCTTACCAAATTGTTCCTTGAACTCGTTTCTATATAAAAATTTCAGTCTTTTGAAATTAAAAATTTCATTTCATTTTATCAAGCTATTGAGTATGTTTCACGCTTATTTTTAACGTTTTTCGCTTCTTTTATTTTTACTTAACATTGTAATTTGTAACAATTGTATAATAATTAATATGCTGCATATAAATGCATATGCTATTTTAATATTTGTAAAAATACACTAAATACATCATTTCATACATATTTTCAACTTTATTTCATATTCTTCAATTAGGTATTGTTATAAAAATAAAGTGCAAATTAAAATGATAAAGAAAAATAGCGCTTAATAACCGCTTATCAAAACTCGGTAAAATTCAATGATTGTAGGAACTTTACCGTTGCATTTTGTTACCATGATTACGACCCAACACGCGTTTGTTATAATATTAAAGTATAATACAAAAAGCTTCATTTATATCTACAGACATCGAACACGCTGTAGAAGACAAAATTGTATTCACAATATTTCGACGAGTACCACCCCTGTCTACGTGGTAGTGTTACGGTGATAAAAAAGTTGGCCGCGATTTTTTTCCGATTGAAAGAGCAAACGTGCATGCAGTCCACCAGATGGTAAATGGTTACTGCCACCCATGGACATCTGTGAGCAACTTCATATAGAACAGGGGTTCTATCTGATGTCGATCACAGGTGCGTTGCTACTCCCGAGCACTGAGATGGTCGCCCCATATATAAGTCAGCCGGCAACCACACTCTTGGAAGAGTGTGAACGCAAGAACTGCTTCACTCTAGAAATAGGTGTGGTTTGTAAAAGTATAAGTAATAGAGTTGGGTTTAAATGCGCTAAATCCAAAATCGTAAAAACATTTTAAATAACAAGTGTAGTAGTAGATTGTATGCGTCAATACACATTGTATCAAAGAACATTTTGTGTGCCACTTTTAATGTCTGGATATAAAGGCAGCTTAAATAAAATGCGACACAGGTGTGTTTGATTAAAGAATCGAAGTCTGTTGCAAGACCATAATTGTACGATTTCAGTGAACGCGAGGTTTAATTTTATTTTTCGAGGGCTGTTTGATTTCACTTATACATAATTGCGTTGCACTTATACATTAGAATTGCGTTTTAGTTATTATTTTTCTATGCTGTATTTTTTTGTTTCTTCCATTGATTTTGAATAGAAAATTAACCTATATGTACTGATTAGAATATAAAGGCTAACAAAGTATTGTACTACGGAAACGTATGATCATAATTTTAGTAATATACTGAATTTTATATATTTTTACTAAAATACGTCAAATTTCTTTTCAGAATGTCGGATAGTGATGGGTATAGGTATATTAATGTGTAACTACGCTATATAATGTCATCACATAGATTGTATCGCACGAGTATTGTAGTCGTTACTAAATAATTACATTCCTAGTTTACTTTGGAAATGTATTCGTTTAAATTTTTGAAAACTGAAGCTTTCTAATAAGCACTCGGAGCAAAGCTTACAAGAGTTAAAATTACTGATAGCTCACGTTGTTTGATTCAATTTGTAACAAATATTGTAAATGTTTACGTAATATAAATTATTATAAACACCTAGTAAAATAAAAAGAGAGAATGGAAAATGTTTTTTTTCTTTAACTTCACATGTAAAAAAGTATATTTCTTAGATATTATTAAATAAAAATACTTTATCGAAGTAATCGTGCTGCTTCACAATTTTTTAATTATTAAAAAGAAAGTTCATTTTAAGTATTGATTTAGAAAACAGTTCACATTATTATTATAAGTATGTATGTATAAAATTATAGTATGTAGTAGTAATATTACCTTTTTCACTGATAAATATGACGATTTTTATATTGGCGTATAATTTGCTTAAAAGCTTGTTAAAAGATATTGCTTTTGTAAAGGATTCCCGACACTACACTGTATCATATTCATATTCAGATCAGAAAAAATAATAATATAACACAGACACGTGCTGGTTTCAGAATAATTTATATATTTATACTTTCAAATCACGTTTTCATATTTTATTGATCAGTGTTGTGGAGGAGCCTTATTGGTCAATCCCCTTCATCATTAGGTTTGAAAAAAATGATATATGAATCCTAATTGTACATTATTCTTGCCTCTATTAGCGATAGAGTTAAATATCGCGAGAGGCTATGTCACATCCCTGTTATTTACGTTAAATGTGTCACTTACTAAGCGTATATCGTAGAATGACGGTGACTGGATTAAAACATGGTAGACAGTATGACGAAAGTGACAAAAAGTCAGCTTTGCTTCTACGTATAAATTATATCGCATTGCATCTGTAGCATATGGTGTGATGCTTAGCGTACCCACCTGTGTTTGTAAAGTAGTAGATAAAACTAAATTTTATTAGCTTAAAATGTTAAGTAATCTCTTTAACGAATACTTTAAAATGATAATAAAATTGCTAATTATTCAGGTGTGTTTTGGAAGATCTTTATAGGCGCCAATTATTTTACTTTTGGAAGTTTAAACTGATGTGAACATAATCTTATTTCTTAGTAACATTATGAAGGCGAAAGTTTGTCAGTTTGTATAGAGTTGTCACACACGCGACCGATTTCCGATATATAAACCCGGTCAAAGACGAATCAATGTCTGTAGTAAAATGTGTAACACAGTTATCAAATATTTGTGGGCGCTTTTGGACTCTCGGTATTTATTATATTTCATTCATTTTTAATGTCGTTGATCGATTTATCGGCCAATGATTTAACCTGTCAAGATGAAACATACCATGCAAACGTTATTACGTTACGGCGATACGTTAATTTAACGTAATTTCACCTTTAAAATTTATACAAAATGTTGTTTAGCTAAATAATTCTACAACCGATCTTACTTTGTATTTTTTTACTCTTAGTAGTTTTTTCTATGTTTTTTGTTCGTTATTTTACTGCTACGAGTAACGTAATTACGTCAGTTTCGTACGGCATACTGTACGGTTAGAATCGTTGAGCCATTACTGTACATCTGCTGGGTGCAGTGTCTCCTCTCAAAGTGGGGCTTAGGCCATAGTTCACCGCGCTTCCTAAGTGAGAATTAGTGGCCTGTGTTTGGGTAACAAAGCAGTCAATAATATTCGGTGATGTTGGTACGATGCAACAGATTCTGTGAGTGCCTCAGTTTTATAGTCTCGGTAAGGTAATTTGTCAGTAAATTGACACATACATATGAAACTGCAGAGCGGTGCCTTACACTTTATAAAGAAATTTTCCTTCGATGATGTATTTTTGAACGAGTTGCTCTTGGCCGAGGACCACGGAACATTTGCTTCAAGTGTCATTAGTTTCGATAAATGTTTTCTTTTTTCATCTATTGTTATTATATGTTCGTATGAATTATTATTCGTAGGAAAATTAGCTGAAATTCGTAGTTTTAAATGACTCTTGAAGTGAATGTTTTGTGTCGCTCTGGTTAGAGTATCTGGAAACATTTATTGAACCAAGTATTACTTGTGCACGATTTTAATGTTGATGTGCTGCAATAGTGAGAATTGATGATTAAAGAGACTCGAACTTTTAAGTCTTATTAAAAGTGTACCGATCCACGCCTTTTCTCAAGTTCCTAGTCATAAGACTAAAGTCAAACTATTTTACCTTTATGACTGTGTCGCGTCGTAAGATTTATGAGACTAAAGGACTATTTTTGACGTATACTGTAAATGTTTATAAATCGAGGGTAGAATTCCAAACTATGTACTTAAACAACAAAAGACGTACACGTATTAATTTAACTTTTTCTTAAACGACTTAGCTAAGCCTAAACGATTTGATGGCGAGTCCTAAGACTTCAAGAACTGAGATTTTATTTTAGAGCGGAAGCTAGTAAAATTGAATCGGTCCTTTTTATAAGGCTTAAAAAACTGAGTTTCTTTCATCAATACTTACAATTGTGTTTGTAAAACAATTTTAAGATACACAAATATGTGAAGTGTGAGAACGTTATATACTTCTTAACTTCTTTCTTCCTTACTCAAACTTACGAGAAGGACAAACAATGTATACTCCAAGGATTATTTTAGAATATGCTAAGGTGTTGGTGCAAGTGCTCAGTGCTTTTGTGGACTATGTTTTTTTATATTTTCTAAGTTACATTTTCATTGTTCAAATATTGAAGCTGTATGATCTTAAATTATAGTTTATTTGGCATCGTTTATAAATAAAACTATTTAATCACTTTTTTGTTTTTTTTTTCTGTGCATACATCAGTAAAACTTAAACGCTTTCTACACTCATAGCCCCACAGTAGGAATTTTTCCTGTGTCGTGGGTGCCATGCACACACAAAGACGAATACACCGGACACACACAGACCCAGAACAGAAATCTAAACTCATCATTCAGATGTCTGCCTGGCTGGTAATCGAACCCTGGACCCAGTGCGTGTCAGACTGCTATGGGGACCGCTTCACCACGTTATTTCACTAACTAAAAAAACTACTTTGAAAAAATAATTTATTAATTGTTATAAACGATAAGTACAAAATATTTACATACTTGTCCCGTTAAATTATTTTAACTACCATAAGCAATGACTAATAATTAAAAAGATAAGGAAACTATCTATTAGGTACACAATTTATCATTACCTATATGAAAACCTATGAAAAATTTCATATTACAATCAAAATATATATAAAAGTATTCGTGTACTTATGTACACACATTGGAAGTTATACTTCTTTAACGTAAAATGAAATATTTTTACTAAAATAATCTTAAAAGGGGGAGAAATGACGAATCTCTTGCTAATAATAATATCGTTGTAAGTCGCTTGATGTCGGCTTTCAGCGGTTCTTAAACACCTAAATGCTTCGGTGCGGCCAAGTACCCGTCCGTCGGTAATATCACGGACCGCGGAAAGCCAGCATAAAATTATGTGCCCTTGCAAGAAATGTTTGTAATTACAGTATATAAAAACAGTGGAGTTACGTATACATTGTGCAATGTGTATTCAGCTGCAACTTCAGCGACTATTGAGTTATACTACTTTTTTCAAAAAGAAAATTAATAAATCGTATTTTTTCGATCAAAACTAAGTAGATGGTGTACCTCGGCTAGCTGATAACAATATGTTATTAGAGAGAAATATATCTTTTCGTAATACAACTAAAGAAGTATAACCTCAAAGACACTATACACTACATAATCTGAATTGCACTCGCAAAATATTTTTTACATTGATACTAATCTACATACATAAGTATATACACATAGAAAATAGCAATCTCTTTACACATGTATTTCTATGTTTTCTACTTTGAGACATTTAGAGAGCTAAATTTAAATATACCTAAATGAGAATAAGAATCTAGAGCAATGACAATTGAAATATCTGCCCTACAACTTTATTTCACATGAATATTCCGTCATAACAAATAGTCGATATACTTTATGCCGATAAATCGCATACTTTTGAGACTTGTACTTGTTTTTTTTTTCAAGATAATATTATTCGTACATTAAGCGTTGCAATTTATGCAATATAACATATAAGAATGTTAGTAAGCGCAGCAAAACAAATTGATGAGGAAATAAATATTTGGGTAGATAAAACATACGCCGTATCTACAGAAATACCAATTAAAAACTGCCACTTGAACGCTCTTATTTTTTCCATTGATAGCGCGGTAGGCTCGAAGTGAAATCTAAATACGATAATGTAGGTACGTGGTTAAAGTATTCGGCAAGCATTCTTGAGGACGTTCTTCTTCTTAGCGCCCGGCCGGTGCTTGGTGGGCCGCAGCAGGATCGTGCCGTTGCTGTTGTGGTTCGTGAAAGTTCCTGGAATTTAAAATGAAAGTTAGAAAGTAACATATATAAAAGTATTTTTGGTTTCGTTGTACAACGCGCTTGTCATATAAATCAACGTGCAGCCGGAAATGTTTCAGCAAAAGGATATCGCGTGGAAGAGACCATACTCCGAGTTTCAGTTCGCAACTTATTACAAATGCAAGATGTTAAGAAAATCTATCAATAATGAATGATTCAGCGTTATCTCTTGATGAATTACAGAAGGCCACCATAATGTTTTCATTAATTCAAATTGTTCGTTTCAGTCGATGATGGCCAATGACCAATGGGTAAGAATTATGGCAGCAGCGTTTTCCTATGTAAAGATCTGAGATCTACTGCAGTCACCAGCAGTGCCGGCCGGAGGCCAGTTTTAGTATAGAGCAAGATACAGTTATGGCGCCCCCTTGACATCTTAATATTCTATGACAAATGTCAAAGTCGTTGCTATTTGACGACAAAAAAAAGTTCGCCAAATTTGAATAATTTACACCCCTAAATTTGTCGCCGGGGATGCTGGTTGAGATTTAAGGATTATTTTTGGCGCCCTCAAACACGTGCTCAAGCAGTTGGACAAGGATTTGGCAATTCTCAAAGGGATCGAAATACCTTTTTTTTTTTTTGTAACGAGGGGGAAACCTTCAAAAGGTA
>MOOZ01000340.1:365535-378408 GCA_002930495.1 Cecropterus lyciades
ACTTATTAAATAATGAATTTTTCGCTAACTTATTTATATTTATACGTTTTGCCCGTTGATCACTAGATTCGTGTGCATATTCGTATCAGTCACCATACGCGTCATGGAATCAACTTCCATATTAATATTTTTCTGGACGTTTGTGTTTGTTATACACGTGGCTACAATATATCAACGTAATTTATTTATTAATGAAACAGACAGTAATCGTTTATTTATTTATTTAAAATAGGTCACTAACATACTGATCACTGATACATGGTAAAAATGTTAATGGGGAAAGTAGTTACATAAGTGACAGTACAATTATGAGTGATGACTGCATGCAATACATCATCGCTTTTAAAGACTAAACAATAATTGTGATCCCAAGTTTATCTTATCACCCTATTAAAATGAGCATTAAGATTTAATCACGTGTTAAGATCACACAAACAAAGAACAACAAATGCATAAACAACAATTCTAAGGACTGGTGGGCATACCTTATTTTTTCATAGACATACGTTTTTATTTTTATGCAATCCACTTTATATTATCTTATATTGCCGCTGGTCGAAAATTATCGGCAAAAATAATAATGGGTCTTTCGGTTTAAAAATTCTACTTTTCCCGTTAATCATAAGGGGGAAATCCGGACCCCGTAAACCCCTCTCACGCTCATGCTGCATCAGATTTTTATTGTTCAATGAATCGTCATGAATATTGATATCATAGATAACCTAAACCTATAGGATAGGTAATATTTAATAAATATTACACTTTAATTGCGTTACTCAGTTTCTAACTTGCACAGATGCACAAAGAACAACATCTGCCGTGTTCCGCTAGAAATATCTACAGATTTAATTTTTCTACATTGATACCTTGAGCTTCCAAGAGTGCAACGCGAGGAAGGAATCCCGGTCGGTGGTAGAGAAGGTGAGCACACATGCGTGCGCGCCGCGGTAGTACGCCTTGGTGATCGCGTCGAACTCCTCCTGCCCGGCCGTGTCCCACAGCATCAGTCGGACTTCTTCCCCGTCGATCCTGGAAATGGATTTGGTATTTTTATAATTATACTCTATATTCTTTCTCAGGCGTAGGTATAAGATACATTCAGAATTGAATTGTTCCAAATCGGATGAATGAAAAGAAGAACTAAAGGAAACACGTACCTACTGTTGCGAAATAGACCGCAAATCATCTCCAGAGGCTCCAGATATATCCGGATATAGACTTCTAAGAATGGGCTTAGCCATAACTTTATTGAGGGGAGGGGAATAAAATTTGTGGACACAAAAACAAAAAAGGTTATGTTTGAAGATTTTACCTATTTTTGACTGCTCTACTTCTCTATGATTAACTACTTTAGTTGACTTTACCGACATTTTCAAGAAAAAAAGGTAATCGGTAGATCTATTGTAGGCTGAAACTATAAGCAGATATAGCCAAAAATAATACCCTCAGCATTATAATATCATGATGAACAAGTCCTTCGTTTATTTGTTTCGTTTTTGTGATAACTTACTCAATCTGTCGTTCTAGGAAGTCGACACCAATGGTCTTCTTGTAGTCGCGCGTGAAGGTGCCGCGGCAGTAGCGCTGTATCATGCTGGACTTGCCAACCCCGCCATCGCCCACGATCACCACCTTGAGCGCCGTCTCCAGCTCCTCCTCGCGCATCGTCGCACCATCCCCCGGACACTACACATTAGTCTATGCTGGTTGCTTGCTGGAAATATCAAAACAGGTCCATATATATATTTATTTACTTTGAAACACCTTAAACTAAGTGAGCTTAATTCTAGTCTGCTAGTCAACCTTAGATAGTTGCTAAATTGTGCGGTAGGTAAACAGTTTGAAGGATTTTTTCTTGGTTAGATTAGTCGAAGCCAAATTCAAAAAGTAAAGAAGGACTTCTTGAAATTAGTCACAAAAATTTTAGATAAGTGTCCAAGCTTGAAGTTGGTAAAATAATTTCTTACTCTATTTGCTCTTTAAACAACGCACCAGCGCTACACAACGCGTGTTATGTAGCAGAAGTAAAGCTGTAAGCTGTGTAAGTAATAAGAATAATATTAGCTGTTAAATATTGTACGACGAGTGTCCTCGTAGATACCCAAGTTCCAAGTATTATAGGAATAACTTGAAAATAGGTACTTAAAAATATGTTAACGTGTAAACAAGTTAATCAATGGAATAAGTATTACT
This sequence comes from Cecropterus lyciades, assembly GCA_002930495.1. Taxonomy (NCBI): domain Eukaryota; kingdom Metazoa; phylum Arthropoda; class Insecta; order Lepidoptera; family Hesperiidae; genus Cecropterus; species Cecropterus lyciades. Next base: position 367,729 of record MOOZ01000340.1, read on the forward strand.
ATTACAATGTTTACAAAGCAAGTTTTAGCAATATCTTGTTAAGTTAATTGCTGTATCAATATACATTTTAAGTGTTTCCTAGGTCATAAATGAACATATGACTACTCGACGCGTGACTAGTAAAAGCAATAAAATAACGATTTCTATTTACTGGCGCACAGACCATTCATCGGAAAAGTTTCACTTTAAATATTTAAGCGAGTTTATTAGCTTAGCTCTCGATTTCGTTCCCATAGACTTAGTTTTCTGTAAGCGAGTAAAATAACACAGATGTAAAAGTCCAATCTATACTAATATTATAATCTAAGTAACTATGCTTAATATTATAGAGCTAAAATGATGTTGCTTATAAAGCGTTAATTACTTTAATTACCAGAAAGATTGATTTTTTTACGATTTCGATAGACCATTTATTGAGGCAGGTTTTGGACAATAATCCATGAAAATCGAAAATATTGACTCAAAAACCAGCTTGATCTCCCTGTAATTCATTGCGATTGAGCATGGCCCGTTATACATTTATAATTCTTTATTAAAGAATGAATAAATTGTCTAACGGAAGTTCTGGGTATTAAACTTTCCTTTATTTATTTCCCTTTCCTTTAAATTATGGGAGAACAGAAATAACCACCACGTAGCACTCATAAATATACCGAGGTACCGAACCATTCACGATCCCGTTTCGTTTTACCTGAGGCTGCCCACATTTTGAACATTAAAGTCAAGCTACACACTGTTTAGATCACAAAACACAGACAAAAAAACTTATATTTTATGCGTCACCAAATAACATCTTAGAGAATTTATTAACATTGTTCTTTAAGTTTCTTCATCTTTTAAGATTTTTTAAACCGTAAATTTATCTTCCAGAATCCGACATTTCTCAGAATTAACTACTGTGTGAGCTGTGGTCAACTACTGATAAAAAAATCTATGCTATATCATGTTATATTCGGGCGTACATACTTCAGTGGAATACTTAGTACCCAAAGAGTTTATTTATTACATTGATGATTTTTTTTATAAATAAAAATATATTGTTGCTGCTAACCTATTGCTTCCCTAATTTTTATAGTAAAAAGTTTATCAGGACAGATTCGGCAGGAACTTTGGGATAAAATGATTAAAAAAAGTGTCAAACATGGATAGACTAACAGAATATCTATGTATATACAAAATGAATGTGGAAGTATTGGAAGTAGTTGGATAGTGTATAACCGACTTTAGTTAGGGAGCAGTTGTTTGCGCGAACACAGCACAAACCAGTTTAAAGGAGCACCTGTCGCATTGAGATCGCTTGCCCTGATTTAGATTTGTATCTGTTACGTGTACCGAATACTCTGTGAATTTACTAATCTTACTATATTATAAAGGCAAATAGTTTTTAGAAATGGCTCTGTTACTCTTTCACACAAAAAATATTGTTTGAATTTGGATTCTGTTTGGCACACTGATAGCTTATAGCCTAGATCAACAAGTTTAGCGCCACCTACACGCCCTGCGTGTTCTTGTAATTTCTACCGCGGTGCCAGCACTACGCCAAGCGCGCTCATAGCGCTTAAAAAAACAAAATCGGCCAAGTGCGAGTCGGACTCGCGCACAACAAGTATCGTACCATTATCTTAAAAAAACGGAAAAGTTATCCCGTTTGTTGTATGGGAGCCCAACCTAAATATTTATTTTATTCTGTTTTAAGTATTTGTTGTTATAGAGGTAATAGAAATAAATCGTCTGTGAAAAACTGAACTGTCTAGCCATCGTGGGATACAGCCTAGTGAAAGACAGACGGACAGCGGAGTCTCAGTAATAGGGTTCCGTTTTTATCCTTTGGGTACGGAACCTTAAAAATACGCTGGCATCGATTCATTCTTCTCGCAATGCTTCTCGCATTCGTGAAAATCATAGTGGAATTGAACGTGTCACACTCTTTACTCTGTCAATTGGGACCCAAGTCCACAGACCCACGGGAGGCTGCTGTAAATGTTATAAGATCCAAGTCTTAGTTTGTTTATAAGTTGTATTTACTAGGAAGTCGAAAAGTGTTCAAAGCAGAACGTATTCTGATCTTGTCAAAGTAGGTTAGTAAAAGCCAATATAAAATATTTTATCTAGCTGTGCCCTGCGGTTACACTCGCGTTTAAAAAGTAATTTAACATGACAGTTGACATGCATGAAACGGAAATGTTTTATAACCTCAACAATTTTTGAAATACCTACTCTAATTACCAACACAGGCCACGTAAAACAATGTTAATGTTAAAAGTTACATCTGACTTTAATGTTGTAATAATCTTGATAGATTTGACGGATTTTAAATAAATAAAAATTTATTGCAAATATTATTTAATTTAATTAATAGTAAATAACAAAATATGAATTAATTAATTTTCATTACAATCAATATTAAAAAAATATAAACATATATATAGAAGAAAATAATTTTAAATATAAAAGCCATACATGAAAATTCAATACTGTTGGTTTAAAGCGATTTATAAAAGAGCCTAAAAGACAGATAAACAAATGATACCAAAAACCATTACGTTATTGATACCAAAAACCTCCTATTTTCGGTTGCCGCAGTTTTTTTTAAATATGTGGAGTACCTACGATCAGACACGGGGAACATTCAGTTTTATTATATGTATGGATTTTATAATAACCAATTGTATTAGCTTGCTTTCACTTTCAACTGAATATTTTTTACATCCTAGATCAAAAAGGTAATTAATTAATATTTAAAATTAACAAGAAATAGATCATAAATCAGTTCAATCATGTGTTCAGATCATGTTATTCATGATTGAATGATCCATTCTACATTTTTTTATCTAGATTATTGTAAGCTGTACATAACTACACACTTAAGCAAATACTTAGTATACTTAATAAGATCTAGACGTGATTGACCTAGACCACAAATACTGTCTGGAAATAATAACTTCAATCAGTTTGTAGTTATCTTAAAGTGACCTTTTTGTGAAAACTAAAATGTGAATAAATTCTAACATAGGTTATTTTATAAATATAATCGAAATACTTCATCTGGTTGCATGACCATGCGGAATTCTGCGCGCGGAGAAACGCGTCGAAAGTAAAATTATAATGATAAATCAAAATGAGACTCATCCGCGCTGTCCAACTGATGATATTTACTAGTTAATGCTTGTTAAATGAAACTAGCAACAGCACGCGGTACTATCGGATGTAATTTTGTTTATGGATTTTTCACAAATTTAAAAATTAAAATTCCAAATTTAACAGTTAGAGTCGTAGAATCCTTTGTTCCGTCCCGGTGGCACAATCAGCACAGCTATTTCTGCCTAATAGTAGTGTTAAGAACTGCTGTTTATTTTTTTCTGAAGCGTGAGGGAAGGAAGAGGTACTAATCCGAGGCATTCCAACTTAGTCCATAACACATTTGTGGCCAATCTCAGGTAAGTTTCTAATATAATCTGGGGTTGATTTGAGATGTCCATGGGCGGCAGTGGCCGCTTATTGACAGATGGACTGCACACTCGTTTGCTAAGGTGGTATTATTTATTAACAATGACAGTCTAGTATTATAAAAAAGGTAGAGTCATAGACCTTCGTGGTTGGACTCCGCTGACACCATCGTCTTATCTATTTCTGTCTTATAAGAACAGCAATGCCTTAAACTCACTTGCGTTTTAAGCTGAAAGGTTTTGTAAAAAAAATCCTTTGTCAAAGATAATGTAGTTTCAAAATTCACGACAAATACTGATAGTATTTGTCGTGAATTTTGATCTTTGTGTATGATTTGAATTTTTGTTCTTTGTGTAAAAGACCCGTAAATATCGGTCTTGTGATCTCCAAAATGACAATTCGGAATTCGGATAGATACACTGAAATAATATAATCCATTTCTAAGTAAACTTATCTAAATTCAGTCATTTGAAGATCGTAGACTTACAAATAATTTAGTTTTATTTATTTGTATAGATGAACTTTTTATATTTTATATGACTGTGTCTCGGGTCGCCAAACGTTTTTGGCAATTCCGATATTCATGTTTTTATTGCCATAAAAAAATTGTAGGTACTTTATTGTGTGTGCATTCAGTACATGCTAAGAATATTTTTGGCGTTTTTAATTGTTCCAAGCTTACCTTATGAGTGTTTCACACAGTAAGGATTAACAAATGTTTTTCTTGCAAGTGTACTGTATGTTTTTTGAAATCATCAAACATAATACGTTATTATAAAGTGTGACTGGCAGCCCTAACTGCGTCTGCCATGAAGTCAGATTAAATTATGTTTGATGCATCTAATTGCGAAGCAGAGGATTAATAATTAACTAGCTATTGCTTCCGGCTTTGGTCGCATACCAAGTTTATAAGGTATATAAAATTTCATGTTATGAGTTTTAAGAACATTAATTTAATCTTCTAGTACTTAGTACCATTCAGGTTGTTTATGTGCTGAATATGTGTAATAATGCAACATTGTTCAGATTTATAAATTAACCTAAATTCAACTGCTTAATTCTGCAAAACTTTATTTTCATTGAAATGTATTCTAGTTAATTAAAAGGTTTTTTTATCTGTACCTAACGGTAAGGCAGACGGGTTACCTCGGTAGGCAGCCCGTCTGCTGATGGAAATTAGTCATCGTCGCCTATGGTCATTTGCAACACCAGAGGAATCGCCAATGCATCGCCGGCTTTGAAGGAAGCTCTTTTTACACCTTTTCTGAAGCACCCCATATTATAGCACTGCGGGAATATTATAAGATGTTATTATTATTAAATCCTCAAATTTATTGATGATGGAACTAATTTTGATCTCCAGGCGAAAATTAATGTTTATAAATTATAGTCAACTTTTTTAACCTCTAGAGCGAAAATAATTTAGATTCGAGAGTTCGACGAACGGAAGATGTCAATGGAATCAATTAAAATATATTCCGCTAGAAACGTTTTACTAATGTTTAGGTTACAGATATTCGTAGAAAGCAGATAGGTATCACATATTATAACTTATAATATATTTATAACTTACAGATTTTAAGCGAATAGATATTTCAGTTTTCCATCCTAAAAGTACCATCTCGCAACGTTTGTTTTATGTAATAAAATCTATTACATACATGTATATAGGCGAGGAATCTATACATTTGAGAGTTCTTTTTTGAACCAGGAGAGCACCAATTTGCACTTGACCAGCGCGAGGTCTATGGCCTAAACTCTCTCAGTCCGAGAGAAGACCCGTGCCCAGCAGGACAATAATGTTAATATAGGTAGTGAAGCTACCAACATTTTGTATGTGGTTTCATCTCGAAAACCTGCCTCAGCATGATAAGTAGGCCGTCGTTCTCGTTACATACGCGGACGTGATCGCTTAATCCATACGTGCAAAAATTTCCACCGTCGCATGTCACCAATGTTGTGTCAATATGCTTTATCCACGCTCTGATCTCTTTTCCTACGCAAAAACCATCGACGATCGGCGATAAGTCAACAAAAATCACCCGCATACACTTGCAGCGTTGGAAAGTTGCATAGATATAATATATAATCAATCATTTATCGATTTCCTGGTTAAAAGCGACAAAGAAACAGCATTGTTTCATCTTCATAAAGCTATTGTTAGGAAAGATACTAATTATATAATAAATAATAATATACATATTGATTTCGTGAATTACCTCTTTGGCTAGTATTTGGCAATTAAATGAAGTATAGATAGCAAAATAATTTGAACATGTGCAATTTATTTAGTGCATGTAAACGTTGGTAATAAAAACTAGATAACTACATTGCGCAGTTAGAATTAAACTATTTCAGAATCGTTAAGATATTAGTTTCATCATTTTATGCGGTTTATAACTTAACTGGCGCATATATAGGAACTTAGATTTCATCAATGTTAAATGCGCCTTTTAACCATCGGTGGCGGTGTGTGGAGAATTTGCTAAAAAGTAAAGTATAATTTTATTATGACTTGGCGACAAACATTACTTCGTAAAATTCAACTTGTTTGAGATAAAATGTGTTTACTTCAGTGATTTTTGCTTCACCTCTACCTGTTTTGGGATTTATGCAAAAAATGTATCACATAAGGATGTAAAAATAAAAACTTATAAGCTGTTATACTCGTATTATTATGTGCATTATTTGAAATTTAGACAGGTTGACAGTTAATAGCCATTTTAAATTTATATGCATCGCGATTTCGCGTTATAAAGTCGCGTCGCTAAAGTCGCGATATATGTTTTTGCAACCAAAAATGGTTAAAACTGAAAAAAAGAAAGTAGGTAATGCATTAAAATTGATATTAAAATTAGTCTAAAATTTGTCATGTGTATTAAATTATGCGAAAAGGAAAATATTATATTAGTTTCTAGTCTATTTGTATCTGTCAGTTAATGTTTAACGATTTTATTTAAATAATTCGAAATTTCTCCTTATGGTAAATGAATTAATACGTAAATAATCAAAATTTTATTTTTGTGTGTCAGTAATTATTAAAACAGTAATTCGTACTTTAAATTATTACGGCAATAGAAATATGTTCTTCAATATATTCTTTACATAATACCTACTAATAAACAAGTTCCTGTTTTTTACTAGTTTTCAGTTCCTGTATAAATAAAATGCCTTGCTCGCTTACTTCTAACTTTAAACTAACTCAACTTTCTTTTACGCATTCCTCGGCATAATTTATACTTAATACAAGTAACTATATAGCCGGCAGGTGTGGGCTGCTTGATTATACTCAAGTACTTGACATCAGGGTACCAAGTTTCGCAAGATTAGTGGGAGGGTAAACCTTAGATATAGAAGGTGTATAAGGCGCTTAAAAATTAAAGTTTATGAAAGAGAAGACGATGAGATTGTAGGTAATACAGTATGTAGCTAATTAACCAACTAGTTTAACCATCGCAGAGATAATAATTAATAACTCCTTTGGTGCTCCTTTTTATAATATGAAGGTTGCAAACGTGCATGCAGTCCATCTAATGGTAATTGACCACTGCCACCCATGGACATTTGTAATCAACCCCAGATAAGATCAGAGCCCAGTGCTTCCAGATCGTGATTATAAAATTACAGCATTCTACTGCAAATTACAGAATTTTGAACAAAAATACAGTAGATGACATTTTTAACAATTTTGAAGAAAATTTTGGTCGACAAAAAAAAGTGCTATTTCATGACCAAAAAAAAAGGCCATTCATCGATCATAATCGAAATAAAATTCTACTGTATTCTGTAATGACCCAATACAGTACTCAGGAGAAAAGTTGAAAATACAATACATCTACTGTAATTACAATGCATCTGGAAGAACTGTCAGAGCCTTACCTAAGGTTAGCTCCAAATGCGTTGCTACTCCTTAGAACAAAGTTGGAACGCCTCGGTTACTACATCTCTTTACCACACCCTTCAGACCAGAACACAGCAGCGCATAACACTGCTGTTATTAGGCGGAATAGGTGTGGCGGTGGTGCTTGCGGAGTGGAACCACACCACCTTTAATTTTGTGGCGATATACTTATATGTGGTGGTAACAGATATCTTTGTGTATGTATGTGTGTAGTGTATATATTATTCCGTACATAATGATGTACAATATGTCTAAAAGTAATAAATGCCGTAACAGTTATAAATGTTGGTCGCGTACATTAATAGGTATAGGACGAAGTAGTTTTATATGTCTATTTAAATTCACGATAAGAAAAATCTAAAACATTTCGATAATGATTGGAATCAATTATTCTTAGCTGTCACATTTTTTGTTTCGCTGGACAAGAGTTGAAGGAATCAGAAACGAGTATATTAAATTTATAAAATAAGTTAATGTTTTCATTATTTTATGAATTTTGAGGTATAAAAATCGACTATAGTTGTTAGTATTATGCAAAATAAAACAAGTAAGTCATTGTTTTATTTTGCATAATACTAACAACATGAGACAAGTGGCTTTATAAATGTTGCTAATAAAGTGTGTATAAGCATAAACCACGTGATTTATTCATGAAACTTACTACGCATCAAAACTCGAATTCTAAGCTTTTAATTTTTTTGTTTTTTATAAGCAATAGACTTTTTTATTTCGTTTCCGCGTAATAATGTATAACAATAAAATATATTCCTAATATTATAAACGCGCATTAAATTTCTAACTTTATAAAGCAAAAGTCGCCGAATTAGTCCGTGTCGTCATATCGCACCATGAGTATAAAAAGGACCTAACGCGATATACGCATTTTGTGTAAATAACAAAATTGTGCTCGCATTTTGGGGAGTTTCTTAAAGCGTACCTACGGTTATGAAAGGACTCTAGTGTCTGACCGAAAGACGATTTTTGGTCGTAGCCTAAGCCGATTTTTCGGCTATCGTCACAACCCAAAGAAACTTAATTCAAAATTGGCTAAAAGTGTTTTTTTTTTAACTAAGAATTGATATCAATTACTTTGCTAGTTGTCACAGATGATAACATTTGAAGTAATATGAATTTCAAACACACCTGACGACCCAAATCCACAAAGGACCGTGCGTTTACCTCTGTGCTTCAACATCTTCATCGCGGAATCGTACATTCGTTACAGTTCCTTCAATTTTGGCTCTTGCTAATAATCTTCGGCTTCTGCAAAAAAACAAAAACCAACCAACCAAACCAACTAGGCCCATTTTGGCCGAAACCGAAGGTATTGCCGAAGGCGGTTCTTTTTAGCTGAAGGTGGCCGATGCCGAAGACTAAGTTGAAGCCGGTCGGACACTAAAGGGATCTAACATTTATGTTTGTCCTTTTCTAACACGATACTTTTAATTCGTTAGACGATACACTACATTATTAGAAGTAATGTCAAGTATTCAACTCAATTTGCAATTTCGACTTCGGTACCTTTCCTTCTCATTTTGCGATATTTCGAATAACATGAGTTCTGTATATATCTTTAACCATAGTCATGAGCTTGACGGTCTCACGGAAGCAACGATTCAACGGTGATGTAACGGAATCATTTTGGGTGTACGCCAAGGTTGCCAGGTGCCCGGCATTGAAATCCTTTATTCAGGGCCTTACGCATATAATCTTGCACCTGTCCACCTGTTACACTGTTTCCTGGAATTTACCTACCGCATACATTTTTAATTTAGTTAACATATCTACGTATTTATTTATTACTGGTTTTTACCTGCGGCCACAGTCATTTGCCACGATTAAGAGTAAGCTATATGCTAATCCAGGTCATATGTATCCAATATCATCCAATAGTAGAGCCTACCCTTTTAAAATAATGTAGGAACTAGAATATTATTAATAAATGGAACCTATTTGTGTTATCAAGAACAATCTTATGATTTTATATAACATTTTTAGTGTGTTGTGTAAAAATCATATTTTTTACATAAACATAGTTTACCGATTTTACGTATAATATATAAAGTTAAATCACAAACACAATTTGTATGTAAATATTTATAAATAGCTCCTAGCTGAGCTTGCCATGTCATTAAGTAAACAAGTATTAGTGAGCGACCAGTTACTTTTGAGCAAACCTTATTTCTATGTTTTCTGTGCAAATTATATTCAAATTACACCTACTTGTAAAATGATATTAGATTTCAATATTACATTAAGCCTTGCATATTTAGGTCGTAGGCGACGGAGCGACGCTCCAATACATTGTAGGTATGTAACTAGAGAATGTTTATTAATATCTCCGTATATCGGGTTCACGGTTTTTATATGCAATGTAAGTGCTTACTAGTAATGGAACCTGTATTTTTATTCCAATTAGTGTTTTATGTTTGTATATTTTCTTTCTTTAATGTTTTTTATAAAGATTTTACCAATGAACAGTCATTTAAATTCATTATAAGTACCTAAATACGATAAAATGCCTAGTTAAGACTAAGCTAGGCTTAAATTTGCATTTACGTACTACAGAAAAGGCTCCAAATATCTGCATGAGAACAACTTAAAAAAAAAAAAAACATTTTTCCATTTTTTTTTTTATCAGATCTAGTTCTGATTTTAGCTGATTTTTTTATCAGATCTACTTCTGATCGTGTTCTGATCCAGTGGTAGTGCAATATTTTGTAACTGACAATTTGTAAGTGCCCCCTATAGGCCCATACAAAATAAAGACTTTTCATTTTATTTCATTGCATTAGCGAAAATAGGACATTCCCTAGTCGACTTAGTCGTTTTTGGATTATGTATTTATAAAATACTTTGATAATTGTCTTCTAAAAGGATAGGTATAAAAATCTTCAAATTTCATGATTTCACGAATTATTATCAAGCATGCTTTAGAGAATCTTGTTTGTCAATAATGTAAAGTTATTTTCTTGATAACACGTGTTAATACTACACATTCGTATTGAGATACGATTGTAAAACAGTTGTAGTCTACCAATTATTGCTGAACAGTAATGAGACTAGATATGTAAGTCAGAGCGCGCACGCACAAAGTCTATGACACGTGGAATTCAGTGAGGCGTGGCTGATTTGAGAGTATAATTATAATACAAGATGAGATGGAGTAGTGCTACCACCCACAACGGTGTTTTTTTACAGGATTTTATGAAAGGACAGCACAGCCTCAGATCATTCGTAAACTGGGTCTGTTTTTGGGTAATTTTTCTATTTCCCTTGTTTTACCGCCCCTATGAGATTACGAAAAGATGCGGATAAACACATAAGTTTTG
>MOOZ01000340.1:391312-401915 GCA_002930495.1 Cecropterus lyciades
CCGAAAGAATTTTTCAAATCGGACCAGTAGTTCCTGAGATTAGCGCGTTCAAACAAATAAACAAACAAACAAACTCTTCAGCTTTATAATATTAGTATAGATATACATCACCCGATCGAAAATGACGACGATTCAAACATAAAAAATACAGTCGAATTGAAAACCTCCTCCTTTTTTGAAGTCGGTTAAAAATTAAGTACTAAAACAACGATTTAGTAATTTGGAGAAATGCAAAATGACATGACACATAAGAATTCCAATAACATGCTAAATTAATATGTAAATATTTGTGCAGTCTAAGTGAAATTTGTCATCGACTTGTTAGTTTCGTCTCGATTTTCACACTTGATATTCGCTATTTATGACCAAGTGCATTTGGATTGCACGTTAATAAATTAATTTTAATTAAGACAAATGTTAAAAGCAATATAATTAACAATTTTCTCCAGTATAATGTTAATATGTTTAATAAAAGAATAATAATGACCCAAAGGAGTCGAAAAATCAACATCTCTAGAGCAAATTAATTTAAAAAGTAGAAACTTAGCACACTCAATAAAATGAATAATCTAATTTATCTAAGTTAGCATAACTCACGTTAGAATCCCGGACGAAATTTATTCGCAAATAAAGGATTCAATGAACTCGTGTCAGTAGTTTTATCTACATTTTATAGCAGAAAAAAATGCAGGTTTGAGGAACGATGTGAGATACACGTCGCGACACGTGAACCGTGTCCGTGACGCCTGTGGTTAACGACCAACAGTACCTACTCAAAAAGAACTTTTTAGTGTTCCGTACACAAGTGGTAAAAACGGGACCCAATTACTTGGCCTCCGTTGTCTGTATGTCTGTTACGGCCCTTTAACTCTAAAACCGTATTATCTAGATTTATAGATATAAATTTATTTTTTTATTTTTTAGTGTGTATTACTACAGCCTCTACAAAAAGAAATGAAAATGTAAAAAAAAGGACTCCCCTTTATTTTTATTTTTTTTACCATATAGGAATCCAGTATTTTCACCATTTTTCGGTTCATTTACTAAGAAAAATAAGTCTACATTGTGAAAATTTAGTTTATACCTAATACACAAAATTTTCACAATTTTATAGCTGCTATGATAACAAAAATTAAAAATCAAGTCTTGGTCAATTATTTTTAAAGTAAAATTGTAGCTTTATTTTGTATGTTAAATGAGATATAATTCTTTATGTTTTTACTCTGGACGCACTGAAGACTGGTAGTGGCGCTAAAATTAAACGAGGCGATCTATCTTCGAGGGTAGTGGGGCTTTCACGAACATAGGTAGTACCTACTCTAATATTATTGTGATATTTGTTGAAGTAACTCTCACAATCAAGGGGGGAGGATTCGAAAAATCGTCAAAATCACTACACTTGAATGAATTACTGGACGCCCCCTTACCAGTTTGGTAAATGATGAACACTCGATATACATATAAGTATTAAACAAGAGCAAAAAGTTAAGATGCTCTTAAGTCAAGCACTTATGCTAATATGGCGGTCATTAAATTGAATAAATATTTGGCTATAACAATAAAAATGACATAAAATATTACTCTACTTTTTTATATTATTTAAATAGTTTACACTTGTACAACCGGAAGTAGACGTGAAATATAAAAACTTTTACTTAATATTCAATAACTTTCTAAATATGTTAATAAATGAAGATTAGTTACTAGACGTATGAAAGTACAATAATGAGAAATATTGTATTAATGTTGAGAATTGAAAAAAACAATAATGAAATCTAAGAAAATAAAAAGAAAAAAAATAAAAACCATCACTCATGGATAGAGCAAGTGCTTTAATAATGGTTTAATAATTTACATAGCGATAAGTCATTAACCATACAGACATAATAAGTTTTTTTATGAATCTACATCTCCATTTATTAAATTTATGTAAATTTTATGTTTTATGTATTAATAGTTACTAAGTGGAAACTACTTTTTTGGCGCCATTTTATAAAATACCTATATAATATATGTATAATAAAACTGATTGTACCTGTATTTGCTCATCAATGTTCTTCTCTTATTAATAAGTTACCCGCATATAAGCAACTCATTTGCCGATTTTTTTTTCAATTTCGCCACGAGTTAAGTGTGAAAATAACGAGTAGAGTAGAGCTTACATTACTTTATAACGTTCTCTAACTTTGTATAAGATCAAGTAATTTCTCAGCTTAGTCTCTCCATTTTTTTTTCAATATTCATAAAATATAAATAAATAGAATTTCAGAAACTATACGGACATTTAAATTTCGTATAGTCTGTGGTAATTACCGATGTTGACAGGTTAGGCAGCGTACACATTGTCTTTTCGACGGACTGAGTGCAAGCTTTTCTAACTTACATTGCACAAATATCTCACGATGATGTTTCACCTCGCGGCTTCGACGAAGAATGGAGTAGTGGGTACACTACGCGCTTCGCAAAAACAAGTATGGCTCGTCGGGTACGTCTCAGTTAATAAGTGAGAAAGTATCGGGGCTTGAACATTAATTATTACCGGCGTTTTATGAAGCAAAACTTGTTGATTAATTCTACTTGTGTTGTTGATAATGACAATTAACAAGTATAAATAAAGTATTAAAGCAAAACTAAGCCGTAAAAGTTACTACAATTAAAATATCAAAATATTTAGGAGATAAAAAAACCATCTCAGTGAATTTCTTGTCGGACCTTTTGAATACAAGTCACTTTCTGCTCCGGCAATTTAAAAAGATTAAGAAAATAATATTGTCTGCGTCACGGAATTTGTAAGTGTCTTCCTTTGCCTATATAAAATACAAGCAGTTTCATTTTATTACAATTACGGACTGGTTAGGGAGGAAACAATCGGCTCGACAGGTGCATAATGTCCTTCGGTACCGGAATGAGGACACTCGTTCAGTTCACATTTATTGTGTTTATGGTGTGATGGAAACTTTACATTACCCCCGTTTTTGGTATTAAGAACGTAATTATTGAAAACATGAACATTATTTACACATTTTATACTCGTAGTATAAATTAGGTGAATTTACATGCTCTTTAAGTCGAGCGTTATTTTTTATTTTTGCTATAATACGGAAGACACTGTACAGGAAAGAAATGTAAGATACAGTTTTGGTATAAACCTGTTTATACAGACAGTTTATTGGTACATGTTTTATTTTAATGATCCTAATTGGTAAATGACTAAAGACTTGAAACAGTTTGACAAAACAGTAGTGTTATGCGCTGTTGTGTTCTGGTCTGAAGGGTGTTGTAAGGGAGACATACTTTTTCCATCTTAGTCCTCAGGGGTAGCAACGCATCTGTGGCTAACCTTAGGGGAGATTTTGATCTTACCCAGGGTTGATTGCAGATGTCCATGGGCGGCAGTAGCCACTGACCATCAGGTGGGCTGCATGCTCGTTTGCTACTTCCATACTATAAAAAAAGTTACTAGTTACTTAACGGGAAGTAAACTGTGAACACCCACAGTCTACCTCAAATAGAATTACACTAATAGCGTGCAAATTGATTGATTGGTGCGAATTGACGATTACGATTTTGGTAAGAGGTCACTGCGTCTGCGTTTGCGTCTTCAGAAACCGATCCCACGTGTTGCGATCCGGATGTGCTCATAATGGAGCTATTATGAAAACATCGGGCATTCATCGACCTTGTTGTGCCACGTCCTACTGCTTACCATTTTACTTACTTTTTATGTAAATGAAAAGGCAAAAGATTGGCATTTTGCAGTCTTCGATTGCATTTTAATTTAGATGTGACTTTTTGGACAAATGCGCCATTGTGACCAAAACAGTGAGAAAAAATTTGAGCTCCAATCTTTAAATGTATCGTCATAAATATTTATTACTTATCTTGCGATAGTACGACCGTACGGATAAACTTATAAGTATGAAGTAATGCTATAATATAAAAGAATAACCTTATCATATTTTTTTGTTAAACAATAAGCGTCCTTTTACACAGAAATTTTAAATTTTTAACTTCATTTTCGTGTATTTAGAAGAAAAAATTAGAGAAAATTGGGTTTTAGAGAGCATTCAAAGTTACTTTAAGTTTTGATATCTTTGAACGGAACTATTTTGGAAAACAAACAAAACCCTTGAATTTTGATGGGTAACATTGAACTATTATTCTAAAAACTATGAACGATTCTAAAAACTAGAATTATGAACCAAGTTTTATTCAATGTTACAAGAAAATTCAAAGCTACCCAACTGGACTGTAAGCCATGACATGTATACATTGTACTATTTATATATTGTTAATATTGTGATATGCTGTGGAATGAAGGCTTTTCCACGCAAGATAAAGGGGAGATAGGTCATTTAGCACCGCATTATTTTATAAGTAGCTTTTTGCTGTCGCGTGCCTGACGAAGCGCACCAACTTCAGGTGAAGCTACGCATTAATGGAAAAATACCCTTAGTTCTAGGTAACTATTTCATATAAACTTTTCCCCGTGTTAATCTATACCTAATTAATGAAGGAATATCGTTTATGGATGAGTAGGTTTAGAGAGAGTTTAGTCCACAATGCTGTTGACTTCAAATTTTCGAAAATACGACGACATTTATTTTTCTTTACGGATACGTGCGTGATTGTACTTACCTTAGTATATTAATTATTAGATATGAATATAAGTATATGACAGGCCATCAGGCCATGGGGCTTGGCCTGAAGAAGACAGTGAGACATTATACGATCTAGATGCCAAAAGATCAGTTGGAATAGCGCTATTAAGGGGACGTATACTTCCAGTAGTGCATTTTATGACACTGTGGGATATGATAATGTGGGATTTTATAACATGTACTATATGGACGAGTAAATTTTAATACTCCAATCTAAGCCAGTGTAAATTACAAGTAGGTATATTTCAATGTATAATTTGTTCTCACTTATTAAAACCTCTAGTTACAAATAAGGAATGTTGGTTAACAAGTTGGGAACGAGTCCAAATAAGACCAGCTGGTCATTACCAAATTTGTTAAGCGCCTCTTGACACGAAAATAATTTCCGTGTAACAAATACAATAAGTGTATAAATGCTTGCATCTTTATACGTTGCGCGTTCATGTAATAAGTAAATATAATACGAATTTAATTTAAAATGCGAAAATGTTTAGGTAGATTTTTTGCTACGACCAAAATAGATGTAGATCGTGTAAAAAATTGGAAACCGTACTGCATATTTATACCAGAACGGTTATTTAAGTTTTTTTTTTATTTATTTAACTTGCGATTAAAGTGAAACAAGTTAGGTCAATATTACATTCCTGCTCACATATTTCCTTATTCCAAAATAAAACATCACAAGTTTAAAATATAATAAAAGCAAATTATCTCGTGGAAATAGAAGCGAGTAGATAAATAAGTCGATTAGCAGCAGGTAGGCGATCCTTCGCTCTCCATTATAAATTCTTCACACTCGGCGCAAAAACATCTTAGCTAGTGATGAGACTTGCAAATGTCCAAAGCTTTTATTAATATATTCTAATCGAATAGCTGACACAATGCTACTACGTAACGTTCGATCGATTTGCTCTGTAAGTTGTAAGACCCGATTGTCATTCATATCACAAGCTCGTCTTCCTGCTAAATGTCTTTACAAAATGTTTATACGATTTAAATCCGCTTAAAAACACGTATATAAAACGTATATGAAACTTTAAACTTAATTTACCTGTTCGCGTGTTATTTTGTAACAAAATTAGCTGCCTTTTATGCTATTTCGTAGACTTAAAATTAGTTATTTCACCTACCCTCTATACATTTATTAAAAACAAAAGTTTTATGACGATCATTACTGTGAAGGTTTGTAGACCATCTATTTGGCGATAAGAGCATATAAATTATAAGAGAAAGAACGAATTGCACAAAACATTAACCAAAAATTGAGTTACAAGGTTTTCCGTGACGACCGTGACCGAACACTAATTCGAAAAAAGTCGCTCGCACTTTCATTATTTATTGACTTCGATCTCTTGGCCTAGATTTAATTTCGATGGGATAATTCTTTCAAAAGTTTCTCTTCTCTCGTATGACTTTATACCTCGTGCTTGTTAAAAATTAAAAACAAAAAGTTTTTTGTGTTGTACTTGCAAGTATTGCAACTATTTCAGGCAAGCACTAATGCTGTGAGCGTAGTCCATCGCTTCAATCACAATAGAACATAAAGTCAACACCACAAAAGCTCGCAAAGTCGCCAACTTACAATAAGCTCAGGCAGTAGAAGTACCACGGCACGTTGGATTACCATTCCATAAGAAATGGCTCAACAATTCTCATTGAAGACTCCCAGCACAGCACACAACGCGATTTCACTATGCACAAATTGATTAAGCACTCACATATGAAACAGATTGACTGATTTCGTAGTGAGAAACTTTCCGCGAATACGTTTAGTTCGGTGTTTGTTGGGTGTACGTTTAATTTTTACGGAGTTCACGTGAAGACTGGCGAGGAGTGGCGCGGCGACGGACGGCGTGCGGCGTCTGCGCAGGCTTCGCGGGAAAGTTCATCGAACGTGCGCGAGTGCCTGTCGCGGACGCATACTTATTCTGGATTATTACATACTCATTATGATTTTGTATTGTACTGGTTCTTTTCCGATCTGTGGTCATTGCTGCGATTGATAGTCGTGAGAAATATCCCTCCATTCCTAATTACTATAGTTGAAAATCGCAAATAGACAGAAGACATAAAATGCATTTATTTAGTAGTTCAACGGTAAGAGAAGCACGTCAAGTGATTCCCACACTTTTGTAATCATTGACAAGAATCGGAGAAAAACCGACTTACGTTAAATTGCGTTCTTTGGAGCAATTAAAATCAATTACGACTAATTGACTGCTAGACAAAAAATATTTCGTATATTATAAATTGGATAATCTTATTGAAGAAGATAAGTATAAAAAAATGGATACAAAGGTAGGTAATGTAGGGTACATTCTTTTATATCCGTATATTTTTTAATATTCCCAAGACAATAATAACATCTAAAGGCGCTAGAGGCGGAATGTTCTTCATATTATTAAAACAACATGTATCACACTCATATTTTCGTTTTTCTTGTCTGCTCCCTAATAACTATTATCTTAACACCACATTCTTAAATAAGGTTACAACTAGTATTTTAAAAATAGGCCTGTAATTACACAATAGTATCTATAAGTACCAACCAATATTGCGGCTAATAATAAGACAAATCAAATATATTTTAACGTTCAATTATGGCTTAGTCTTATAAATTTGAAGTATCTATAATTCGATCGTAAATAATTTAAACAAAATCTTTATATTGTTGCTATATTTATATGCCTTGTGCTGTGACACTTCATATGCCGTTTATTCTGTACACCCGGAAAATATTGTTGCAAGTGACCATGATAAGTCCTACTACTATCGGGAGATGTTCCAGTCATTACCGACTTAAAATTACCATTTTTAACCCTTTCATTTTCTGTAGAGTAATCTGTAGAATAAGTATTTTCATTGAAACAAGAATTTAATTGTTGCTCAAAGCGCCTGATACAATTTATTGTCAATCTGTAGATAGTAATCTACAAGCCAATTAATAAACAATAATTTCTAAAAGCTCATAGATTTTATTTCATTTATACGATTCTTTAGACGAGCTATTCGTACTGTTAGCAGATAATACAATTAAACAGAAGTAAATAATTCATGTAAGACAATAATGAATATACCTAAGAATCTTGAACTTGCAGGTCATTTAATACCTTCATATGGTCTATTTATTTATTTTATTATTATTAAGAATTTTATGTAAAAACATTTTTACTTTTTAAGTGCTATAAAATACTAAAACTTGTAACAACTATACTGTACTGACTGAACTGACCAGTGCTTCCAGATACACCGTAATTACAGTAAATCTACTGTAATTTTAGCTTTTTTTCTGTATACTATAGTAGTCAGATAAAGGTTAGGAATCTACTGTAGTTAGCAACAACGTACTTTAAAGCAAATAAAAGTAGAAATTATTATTTTATTTCATAATAATAATATTTTATTTCGAAATTTGATTGAGAAATGTATAAAAGAAGCACATAACGACCTTTTTTGTCGGTAAATTGCAGAAAAAATTATTATATTTTTGTTTTGTCTTCAAAACAATCTTCAAAACGTCATTTACTGTAATTGTACAAAATACAGTATTTTGTTGTAGGAAATACTGTAATTTTATAAACATGATCTGGAAGCACTGGAACTGACTCTGACATTGGAGCTGACAACTCTGACAAGACGTCAGGTCTGTCAACTTAATAACACGGGTAGAGTGATTCGTAACTTTTGAGTTTCAAAACCTGTGTAATCGGAGTAACTAACTGTTTTCTACTATTGTTATAAAAATAAAGTATCGACAATGCCGAAGGTTTCAGGTAAATTTTACTATTTACGAAACTCAGAAATTGCTAAATCATCGCTGCATTTTGAGGTTAGAAAACAATAAGTAGGACCGAGTTTACATTGTTCCTGTCAATATTAGCTTTTAATGGCTTACATTCCTAAAAAATGTAAATGAATGAATATTTTAATGAGTGTCAGCTTTTGATGTACTGTATTTTACTGCGAGTCATCGTCTAAAAAATATGTCAAGGATAAGGCGGTCGCCATAGCCGGCATTCTTGTTTTTGTACTTTTTTTTGCGATGCTACCACTTCTTCTACTTTTGTCTATTTTTATTTTGCGACAACAGTAACCTGCTCTATTTATAGCTATTCGCATTTAAAAAACAAACAATAAGATTATTTTTAATTCACTTACCTTATGATTGGGTTGCTTTACAAACTTTGGTATATTAAATATATATTTTTATTACTATTTATTATTATATATTATATGTATTTTATTATATGAATTAGAAAACAAAAATGCAATGCAAATACTTGTTAAATGGTCCCTGCCATGCATGCATGCAACCAACTCTACAGAAAGCAGGGGTACAGTTCCTGTTCTACATAGAGTTGGTTGCAGCCTGGCTGTTGCAGTCCTAAAGCTTATTACAGATATGTGGCCACTTGTGATGATGAAGCAGTAGCCAGCCTCATATATAAGTCAGCTGGCATATTCATTCCTCCAGCAAAATGCTGCACACTAGGAATAGTTTTGATAGACTCCTGTCATACCACACTAGTTCTACCACCTTCCATCTGTTAATACTGATACATGATAAAATGCTCTTTACACTCTTGACAGATATAAATTGAATTTTTTTTTAGTTAAAGTAAAATGGGGCAAGGAGATGTATCCGGATGTGGAGGTGAACACTGATGATGAGCCAGTGCTGTTCAAGGCGCAGATCTTTGCTTTGACGGGAGTGCAGCCGGAGAGGCAAAAGGTTGTGTGCAAGGGTGTCACCTTGCGGGATGATAGTTGGGCCAACTTCAAATTGACCAATGTAAGTATGATATATGTATGTGTAACGAGCTGAAGTACATGTGCTTCAATACGTGACAAAAAAGTTAGGTTTTACTCGCTAACTGTTGAAGGTACATGAAAAGTGATAAGGATCTTCCGGATAGAAAATTGTATGTTAATATCGTTATAAGCCATCAAAACCTTGCTATATTTTAGCATTCTGTTTTTATTAGAAATGGATATATAAAAGTCTAGAACCGGTGTAGTGACGTCACTAAAATAGTCCCCATCATCAAATAGCGAATAATATCGAAATCAGAAGTAGCCTATAGACTGACCAGTTAAGTAAGCTACATTCACGCAAATTTCATGTGAATCAGACCAGTAGTTCTTGCATGATTGAGTAACACACAGACACAAAAACAATCTCATTTTTATATATTTGTATAGAGGTAAAGAACAAAATCATAGTTAAAAGAATTCTATATTGACCAATGTAAGTTAAATGATTGGAGATGAAGATGACGAATAAACATTATTTTTATTTCTTCTCTGTACATAATTGATACAATTGTAAGGGTATGAAAAAAGAGTGTGTATATCGTTGATATATAGACACACAAGGGCCTACCTAGCCCAATGGTTATACATATGGAAGACAGTTGATATCATATTATATCTACAAATTAAACTTCAATAGTCTCTCAAAGAATTATATATGTCATCCAGATGTCTAGCAGGCGGGACCTGGGTTTTAGTGGTTATGCGTTTTAACTTAACTGTCCACTTTATTAAGTGTTTATGCCAATTATTAATTTGTTATTGTAGAAGCAGTTTATATTTTATAAATGTGTTTTAAAACATTCTCAGATCTTTCTTAAATCTTATTTATTTATTTATTCATGTACTACTGATAAGTAACAACTGTTCTGTTACATGAGGATTGTTCTATTTAAGCTATCCTATATTTGCATGTTATTTTAGTATCTCTCTTAAATAAGTAAAAGTAAATTGGTGATGTTGCAGAATGCTCTGGTGCTAGTAATGGGTAGCAAGGAGGAGGATGTGCCTGCAGCACCTGTAGAGCAGACGAGATTTGTGGAAGACATGAACGAGGCAGAGTTGGCTACTGCTGTAAGTAGACCTACTTAACTTTATTATAGCAATTCATCAAAATGTAAATACAATTT
>MOOZ01000340.1:410496-421054 GCA_002930495.1 Cecropterus lyciades
AAAAAAAAAAAAAACAAAAATGACTTACGCGGTGCTAGAACTTAAACGACGATATGCAGGAGTTGCGTTGTGATGGGCCTTAAGTATGATTATAGTTCTGATTAAGGCAAGTAGAATCAGGTTAACTGCATTATCATTTGCAGTCTATATCATATCAAAATAATCTGTCAATAATACTCCTGACACACATCGCTGTTAATAAACATTTACTACAATTGGTATATTCGGCAAGTATTAATTTCACCCAACAATCCACATATTCAAAGAGATTGATAGATGGTTATATGTCTCATTTTTAGGCTATTCTAAACATAAGTACTATTTTCCGTTCGTGCTGTATAATTATTATTTAGTTAACTTGTTAGATGACCTCGGTAAATGTCTCGCTCGGTACTGTGACTGAATTGGTGAATCATCATCACATAAGATGAATATAGTAGATATTAAAATAGTCCCAAATAAACGAATTTGATTATGTTCGCTTTACAATGTTTTAATAAACAAATTAAAATAGTAATATGCATTGTAGGAATGGGCAGAGGCTGCTTAATTTTGCCGCTAAAATGAGTATTTAATTGTTACAAAATATGGCGCAAACAATGGCGAAGTTGTCTAAAAAGCATTGCCCAATATATTTATTTCCAACAAAAAGCTGAGATTGTTTATTTTAAAGGAAAATGTTTGTATAGCTTATTTTACTAGCAAATTAAAACTTATTAGAAACAATACATTTTACAATTGGTTTTATTTGTAAAAAACAAGACTTGCACTTTAAATAAGTTATTTAGTCTTATCAGATAATTTAATCTTGTTAATAGATAAACATTGTTGTTTTGTACAAAAGTTACAGTATCTAATAATTTATTAGTTGAGCGAGATTTAATATAATTTATTGTGAATAAGGCATTTAAAATGCTGCTGTTGATTGAGGCGCTTTGATTTAATTAGCATTTCTCAGTAACATCCTCATCGTATGTTCATTATACAGAATGTATTGAATTTTATAAGACTAATTAAATTTACTAAACAATTTACTTAATAAAATTAAATAAATTTGATAAACTGATCAGCTTGGGGTTTCATTGCGTAGTACTTAGAACATGCACTAACCACTTACTGACTAATGTAAATCCCAGTGAACAAATTACAAAATTGTTTTACCACTTTTGCTCAAGAAATATATTATTGCAACATATAAGTTCGGTATAAAATATTCACTAACGAAGTAAAGGATTCTTCGGCATACGACTGGCTTAATTACTTTACCCGGGGGCCACAAAACATTCGCTTGACACTGCACCGTCGGCGTTGGCTGCAACTCTAAAAAGGACATGGTCAACTTTTGTATGGCTCTCTACCTATCTTCTCAAATCCAAGTACACGTAGGAATTTTAGCCTTTTTTTAAATTTAGAGTAACCCAAATATAATAATAATAAATTTCACAGTCCTCAGACTCGGTTTTTTTATGTGAAACATCTATAGGCGCACGTAAACTTGATTGATCGCCACGCCTTATTTATTATAGCGCCATCTGTTATACATTTCGGAACTATTAAGTATCGAACAAAACTAAGCGGGCTGTAGTGTTAGTTCGACTTAGTGCGATTACTGTTCGTAGGTAGCGTTATTTTCATTATGCCATATATTTAGTTCCTGTCACAGTCTTGTCGTTTATGCACATTACTTGTACGAACACGATGTTTCACATCTGCCAGGCATCCCGTGACGGATATTTTTTTGTGTTTTATAAGGAAAACTAGGAAACAAAACTCTTCAATTTTCTCCGTAATTTCGAGGCCTATAAGAGCGAACACATACATTTGTTCTTAACGCTCAACGCTGATGTGTGCAGCGCCAAATGAATGGTGCTTCAAGCACATATTTCTTGGTCCTCGGGTTAATAATACGCTTTCATTGGCATTTAAAGCTCTAACATTAAAGCAATAGCCGATGGAGATTTTATCTGTGACCTTTGACATTTCTATATTATTATCTACGTTGTTATGAATAGATTATACCTTAAAACCGACTATTAATGTCAATCAATAACAATTATAGAGTATCTTCTATCAATATGTATTATGTAACTATAGAATTTAAATTTAGATATAAGATTTGCGATGAATGTATGCAAAGCAAGGCACATAAGACATCTGTTATCACATATTAATTAATGCTTTTAGAACTTACGACCGTTGATCTTGCTACGAATGAAAAACTAAGATGATTTTGAAGCGCATGTGTCGATGGCTGAAGTGCATATTAGCTTTTGTATCAGGATTCGCTTTAGGACATCTATATTATATTTATTTATTAAGAGACATACCATTTCCGTATCATATAAGATTCTATAGTTGGTTACTTCTTAGTCTTCTTTTGGGTAAGTCATTTTTGAGTTTGTAAGGTAACTATAATTTCAATATTATTCATATATCTTTTTGAAGAATTTCAAGCCTCTTTAGGTCTTACAGCTAGACGTAGGTTTGTTTGGGAAAACGCGCCATTATAACATTGAAGTAGCAAATGAGCCTGCAGTCTAAATCATGGTAAGTGGTCACTGTCGCCCATGAACATTTGTAAGCAACTTCATATAAAACAGGGGTTCTATGTAAAGTCAAACAGTCAGAGATGCGTTACTACTCTCGAATACTATTGTGAAACCTCATATGAAACTGAGACGGCAACCACACCTTTCCACTAAAACGCAACATCTTTGCGCTTTTTTTTCTCGAGGGGAAACCTTCAAAAGGTACCCGACGCGGTGGAAGCGACGCCAGGTTATGTGGGATTTTTACCGCACTAAAACCCCCCCGGTGGCCGTCCTCGGCGCTGCGAAGAGGACTCCGGGATCTCCAAAGGAACACAACAGGAGTCCTCTAAGCGCATTATTGCCCTATCGGGTTCCACCCAGGTGAGCGGCTGGATCCACCGCGCCGTCTAGTTCTTACGACGATATGCGACCACACTTACCGCCGTCCTTCCCGGGGTTGCTTGACTGGACGGTTCGATCTCTCACTCTTGCCGCCCGCAACTGGAAGCCCTCTTTTAGTCGCCTCTTACGTCAGGCAGGGGATACCGTAGCCCTATTCTAGCCCCGGAACTACAGAATCAAACATCTTTGCGCTAGACATGTGGCGATGGTAACTTTCCGGTCGAACCATACCATGGTTCTAACTCCTCGCCCTGGCCACAGATTAATTAATAATTGCTTTATCTGTGAAAGAAATTTTTTTTTAAGTAATTGTCATACCTGCTGTTCCATGTCTACAACAGTATATCTTTCAAGCATTTGGCAGTCGTGATGGACTTTAATCTTTATTATTATTTACTAGGTATAACCTGTGTAGTTAGACTGGGGAAGTACCACCGCCACACCTATTTCTAGCGTCAAGCAGTTCTTACACTTCGGTGTAAGGACGTGTTTGCCCGTTTGCTTTTATATGAGGCGACTATCTTAATCCTCGGGAGTAGCAACGAATCTGGAATTGACTTCAGATTTAACTTCTATTCTATATGAATTTGCTTACAGATGTCCATGGGCGGCAGTGGCCGTTTGCAACTCCAAGGTGATAAAAAACAATTTACACTTGCACAATTATCAACTTCTACTTATATGATAAAAAATATACGAATTAGAAGTTTCATATATTTGTAATTCGTACTTCTATTTTAGGTATCGGTAACGCCATATCGATACAGATGAGATGCATATCACTGCTACTATTGCCCATGTACTGCGGGAAACCAGGCCGAGGAGTCCTCAAAGCCGTCGTTCTTATTTATCTTATTGCGGGTATATGTTGTTCTACGTGAAATAACCCATATGAACTCGTTAGAAAATTAGGTGCAAATTATTAAAATTTTCAAGCAATAACAGATATTTACATTCTTAAACCAACGTCTACAGTCAGTGGCAATTCTACGATCGATGCAACGACCCTTGCGCCATGCGGGAATTCTAAAAGTGTTATTTACGATAAAGAAAATCTTCGCAAGAAAACCCACTTACATAGTCCATCAGCATTCTAAGGTGCACTGCTGGACGCGGGCATCCACTAATAGGGGTCTTGCCAATAGTCACCGCACCTGGCATGCCACCCACTTATACAATTTTTATTATTTATAAAAAGTAGTTCGGCTTCTTGTTATCTTAGTACCTACTCTTAATATACGTGTAGGTCCTGTTACAAACATGGGATTAAACGCTAAGGAGGTTGTACGAGTTTTTGCTTGCAGTGCTGAGTTGTCGTATAATCTCTCTAAGACGAAATATTCCATGGTAGCTGGTCCGTTGAAAAAAGCTCTATTTGGGTTGAAGTCAGAAATCGCTGTACTCAAAGACACCTTCAGGTTGGAACACCGTAAACGATCTCATTTTGTGCAAAATGTAGAATTAACCATATAGATCGATATATATATTATTGATTATTAATTCACAAAAATCAAATGCGATAGATAAAATAAATTAATCTATCTAGGTCCATCCAGAAGGTAACGAATCCGATACAACACGAAATCGAAGATTTTTCAGAACAACAAAAGATAAAAATTAAAAATGATTATATTGATGAAATGCTCGAAAACGAGCAGCGTTCTTACAATATTGAGAAAAAATACAGGTACGACTGTGGTTTTTGTTTCGTTGGTATAATTTTAGAAATACATGTTATACCTATGTATTTCCACTGCCGGACCGAGGCAAGTTTTACGATGGAGCGAGATTCAGTCTTGGTGCCCCCTTGACATATAAAAAATCTTTGACGCTTGTGTCTCAGCAATTTGACGACCAAACAAAAAATTGTCGCTAAATCGATATATTCTGTCGCCCCTTAACTTAGATACTATGTATTTCTTGTATGATAATATTCATCCATATGCGAAGTCCTTTGTGACACGAATTCTACCACCTATGTATACCTACACCTGTGTACCAATACATACTTCAGACCTTA
This sequence comes from Cecropterus lyciades, assembly GCA_002930495.1. NCBI lineage: Eukaryota > Metazoa > Arthropoda > Insecta > Lepidoptera > Hesperiidae > Cecropterus > Cecropterus lyciades. Next base: position 415,450 of record MOOZ01000340.1, read on the forward strand.
CTACTTACTTTTAAGATTAAGAACAAGTAATGAAGAGGAACTAGTATATCAAAATAACTACTTGAAGAAAACTCAGTATCGCTGTGAACACCAGATGTCGCAAAGCGTCTGTAGGTGCATGGAGGCATTCACGTTGCTTTACATTAAATGCTGTTTTATTGCTATTGATAATCCTGTAAAATTCTGCCAGCCTCTAAGGCTGCCATATGTATGCAACTTATCTTACTTTGAGGAAAACGCCACGTGTAATAGTTTGAAACAGGTATTTATTATCTTCTGAACATTCATATTTCATGAAATCTTCTGAACAATAATATTCATAATAAGTAACGTGTGGTAACTATATACAAGTTGGTTCTCTCTGGTGGTGGTGTTATTTTTAATATCGGGTTGATTATAGCACCGACATTGTACTAAAATGTTTTTGGTGAACATTCGATCAGATACCTATTTGATCGATATGGTAACCCTATATAATTTAGCTTGCGATCTTAAGAATAAAAAAATGTTTTCCATTGCTACCAATTTGTGAATCATGAGGTAGGTTTATATAGGTTTCTTTTATTTAATTAATTGCTAGTGTAAATAGCTTTTCTGATACTGTAAGATCCCATTATTTTTTTCAGGTAGATCCAGGGTTAGGAGAAGGTTATAATTTTCTTAAAAAAATAAAAATGGAATTTATTAACTCTCCAACTTGTGTAAAAATTCAAAACAAAATATCATATGTGCAAGACTTGTATGATATTCAAGTAAGTGAGTGCAAATCACCATATAACTATAGCAAGTAGTTTAGATATTGTATAATATATGAAATTGTATAAATCCTACCATTCGAAACCTATATTTATATTTTAGGATGCAAAAGAAACTGGAAAGCTTGTGATGCACGCTTTTAAAGAAAAGAACTTAATAATGCAATCTGTCATCACGGTGGTCAATATTTGCTTGGCTTTGCTGTTCTTTCGGATAGTTGTCGCCGCGCAGAGCTACCATAATTTGTATCTCACTAACATAAAATTTGATAACGTTTACGTAACCAATCACTTTAAAAGAATAGATTTCAGAAGAAAGAAGAAAGATAAGAATTCCTTGCTTCCTCTGAAAAAGGTATGAGTAATCTGCCGGTATTTAAAACGTTATCACCTTATAAGAAAGTCATTCATTCATGTTTTGAATATTTCGATAGTGTGGGGCTTAAACGTAAAAGATATTTGGGCTAAAACCAATTGTTTACATTTTTCTATTATACTTAGTGTATAAGTAATAATTATCGTCACCTTTGTGATGTCTACCAATTCGCAATTGGCCAGCTCGGTGGACTATGGCCTAAAACTCTCTCATTCTGAGAGAAGACCCGTGCCCAGCAGTGGGACTATAATGGGTTGACGATGATAAGTATCAGTATATTAAATTAATTATCTAAGTGATTATTTGCTCTAATGTAAACATATAAAAAATATTCTTATTAATTCAGCTTAACTATTCAATGCTGAATGTTATATTTATGAAACTGTTGGAAAGAATACTAAGTATTTTTGATATTAAACGAATAAGATGGGACCAGTACATGCTGCTTGAACACGTTTGCATGCTTTTGCGTTTACGCTGCGTATACGCCGCGTCGTCGTGGCGTCTGTCCATACGTTCATCGAAGAATTCACTGGCGAACCGCTAATGTGAATCTTTAAATGATATTCCATCCGTCACTAGATGGAAAGAAACAAATACGTGGATGATCTGCATTCAATGTCATACATACCGTCCGAGCGCAGTAAGCTGCTGATGCAAATTCTCAAAGTGATGCTGGAAGTCGTAACGGCTACCACCTTTGTGATGCTCGACCGCTTGTTTTTTGAAGCTCTGGACGTAGTGAGACAACATGCTGGACAGGAACCTCAACAGGAGATGAGCGATTTGAAAATTGAGGTAAAAACTCATTTGAAAAGTAAAGTTGAGTAAAGGGAAAAAAAGAGATATTTTATTTTTATTTTATGGAAGTTGTGATTGTAATGGTGGCTTTCCACGGATACCCATGAAGCGTAATAAAGCTCTTCTTACGTTTGGTTAGTTTTGGTTCATCTGCCTGCGTTGAAATTCAAATCAATTTTGTCATTCCAAAATACAAAATGAAAGAAATGTAAAGCAAGAGGTAGCAGGTGTCGCAACGCACTTTTCAAGTTATCGACTCGCGGCAAATTCAGCGCACTTATCTGTTAATCGCGATCCTATGGTCTTTAACTTTCTCTTCTTTTGGGATTTAATGAATAGCGGATTTACCAACATGCTGAGTAGGTTGAAACCTAGGGCGGCAGATTTTAGAGGCGGCAAATATAATGCTACCTTGTCGATTCTTGTCCACTAATTTCTAAGATTATTTAAATGTTGATTTTTTACAAGGCGTCAAAACTATAACTAGAATAAGCTCAGTGGTGTAGAGTGCGCAGGTCAAAGGGCTCCATATACTTCACATTTTGGGGGCGGCAGAATATTTAGATCTGATGACCATTTTTTTCGCTGACTTACATTCCTAAGCCATTTAGGATTCAATTTCGACCACGCCACTAAATGGGCTGCAAAAATGTAAATCAGCCACTGGGTTCAATTATCCACTCGATGAGTATATGTTGTTTACATACAAATTTAGCTATGGGTAGAGAAATAAAAGATATTATTTCTGATATAATTGAGCCCTAGATCTAGCAATAATTATTTCATCAAGCAGGTAGAAGGAACAGGCTCAATAGCCGACATGGTTCGAAAAGTCCTCGACGGGATAAGTCCTAGGGTGACCAAGCGGGTTACAAACGTCTGCTTACCACGGCCTCGCGCGACGCCCACCATCTACTACTTCAAGATATACGGTGGATACCTGTGGATACTGATCTTGTTGTACCTTAACCCTTACACGCTACGATTGAGAAGGTAAGTACACAATATAATATACGTATACAAATATTCATGATTGTATTCAATTAGAAATACATCATTGTCTATCTTATAGGTACTTTGTGTTACATCTGAAGGTATCTACTTCTGTACACATATGTGTACAGAAGTCGCCCTTTATTTATATAAATATCCACAACGTTAATATAAGTCTTTATATCTAAAATTTAGATACGTTAAATTACTGCATGTTAGGAATGATAATAATGAAAATTCAAAAGTCTTCAATTTGAGTCTGGTTTGGATCAAGTGGTTCGAAATTGGTAATGCAAAGCACCCGAAATACCCTTTTTACGAGAAATAACCTTACTATAACGTTCTTGAAATGCAAATTTCTTCACAGACTAATTTGCAGTTATTTCTATCCACATCGAGAAAAACAACGCATATTGTATCTCTACAACGACATATTAAAAAAACGCTTGAAAATGCAGAAGACTCTGCGAAGAAACGCAGTGCGAACCGTACGCGCTTATTACCTCTCTGGCGAAAATTTGCTAAGTTTGAGGATTCGATACCCTCAAGTCCTTGGGTGGTTAGCAGTTCTGCCAATGGCAAGGATGACGTGTTTGATATGTGGAGATACTGAACCAAGGAAAGGTGACCAATATGATATGTTTTTACGCTAACACTGTGTACCTACATATAGAACCATCTATCGTTCTGTGACAGGTGACTCCACCAATCCACATTGGAACAGCGTGATGAGTTACTCAACTGTGTTGTAGGTTTTGGTATCAGGAGACCTGAGAATTCAATCCTCCACTTTTGGGGGGACAAAATCGTGCCCAGCAGAGATTTTTTTAGTACTGTTTTATTTTATTAGTACTGTAGTAGTATACAAGTTTAAGCTGTACTACAACCAACGGGCAAAAAATGAAATGCATTTTTTTAAGATTTAAAATCTTGCCAATATTGTGATGGAAAAAAATGAGCGTAGAAAATTCGCTCTTTTTAATACCTACTACTTTCAATTTCTTCCACCAGGTCCATCGTATCTGGAGGGTTGGTACTCATGTATATCATCAAAGTGTCCATTTGTGTACTGCGTGGAGTGCTGGCGCGAGGCGGGCGGCCGCTGCCTCGCCTGCGACCCGCGGTTAGCTCAGCTCAGTGACGTGGATTCTATTACCGATGATGAACCGCCTCGTTATTGAAATAATTGGGTATTGATCTGGCATAAGCCTGTACTTACTGTGAGTACGTAAAGTATTTGAATGTTTATGATATTATAAAGTGAGCTAGTAAGGTGAGGTTCGATTTAATTAGATAACTACTACAAATATTGAAATACTTTGGTAAAGATAAAAAAACATGTAGAGGTAGTTCTGGTACTTGTGATATTAGATGATGTTGGCTAGGAATGAGAAGTGAAGCAATTGAACTTTCATTGGCCAAATCGTAGGTATGATTCTTGATTATACTTAAGAAAGAGATATAAGATAATGCCAGAATATTAGCATTAGGTATTTGTTAATTCTGTGTTGTTAATAAAATAACTAATGAAAGTTATGTAGTTTTATTTAAAATAAGCCATATTCCAATTGTTCACCCACGGATAGATTACTGACAAACTGGATGTTGTCCGCCACGTCGTTGCAGAGCTGCGCCAGGCCTGTGAGCTGTCCATCTTCTTGTGGACTGAATGTGTATACCAGCTGTAAATTGAATTAATTATTTAAAACTCATGGGCTTAAATAATGAGCTTTATGGGTTTGAAATGAATGAATGGGTTTTTGTGCACTCTTCTCATTTGGTCAGAACTTTTAGCCAGAAACTTTTTATTCCGAAGCTTTAGCTTTTTGGTCAGAAGTTTACATGGAATTTGTATCGTTTTTGCCACATCATCTTAGTTTTTTTATCATAAAATAATTATTGGTTATTTATAACTTTCACGTAGGTAACTCAATATAACTTACAAAAATTAAAAATTGCATAAAAAAGTATCTCAATTTTAAATAAAAATATAAAGTGATCAAATCTTTTTAGAGAAAAGTTCAAGCTAAATTTGATTGCTTTAATACGAACCGAAAGAAATTCGTCGTAAGTCACCCAACCATCAGTATCGGTGTCTGCTTCATTAAACTTTTCCTTCCTCAAATCCATTGATGTTTCGTCGCCTAAACTCTCCAAAACTGCACAACTACATAAAAAGTGATAAAAGTATAGTGTTAATTACGTGTGCTCTATTGAAATCTCTGATGTAATAAAATGCAATCTTTTAAATCATTAACGATTTTATTACTTTATTCATTAATAAAATATACTTACTTATTTTTTTTTTATTTTTTTTTTGAAACACCTTAAAGTAAGGGTTACAAGGGTATAACTTAATGCCTAATGGCATTCTCTGCCAGTCAACCCTGGGCGATGGCGATAAATATTGGTAGGCATATAAACAATAAACGCTATTACTTATTCGCAAATAACAGGGAGATTATCGACAAGCCTTTACGAAAGAAACCTTTAAGGTTGCATATTTAAAATCAAAACTTTTTGTTGGTAGCGTTAAGCAATGAATGACAAGTAGGTAATTTACCTACCTTATCTAAACTAATATTATAAAGCTGAAGAGTTTGTTTGTTTGAACGCGCTAATCTCAGGAACTACTGGTCCGATTTGAAAAATTCTTTCGGTGTTAGATTGCCCATTTATT
>MOOZ01000340.1:465307-478890 GCA_002930495.1 Cecropterus lyciades
TGACAGATAAGTTTTTTCTTCTAAGCGGGAATTCGAGAATGCTCTAGAAGTCTCCTCTTAGAAAAAAGAAAGAACTTTGTTTTTTTTTTTATGTATTTAAGTAGCAAACGAGCATGCAGCCCAATGGTAGCCTGATGGTAAGTGGCTACTGCCGCCCATGGGCATCTGTAATCAACCCTAGGTAAGATCAAAGTCTCACCTAAGGTTAACCACAGATGTGTTGCTACCCCTGAGGACTAAGATGGAATGCCTCGGAAAGGTAAGTTTTCCTTACCACACCCTTCAGACCAGAACACAACAGCGTATAACACTGCTGTTATTAGGTAGAAATAGGTGTGGCGGTGGTGCTTCCGGAGTCGAACCACTAAGAATTCTACCACCTTCTGGTATAACTGATTCTGATTGCAATATTAAAATATCCTCAGGGGTAATGAAGGAACGATAATGCTTTTTTTTTTAATTACATAATCAGAGGACAAAAAATACTTCTTAGTATATCATTTTCTAGCATATCTATATACAAAATGACTATTTTCTATACATATGTATATATGTGTTTCTATACAATGTCGTCATATTTTGATATTTAATTTGTCTAACAAATAACGGGTATATAAAATGTCATACTATTAAGCACAACTCGCAATTATTTACGTTTAATTGCAAAAAACAACTTGCTGCCAAAAATCTGAAGCACGCCTGCTGGAAATATCTTGACCTTAAACAGTTTTTGGACAACCAATAAATAAATATACACTATCTCACTCACACACGTACACTCACACTCGCACACACTCGAGCAACAGTAGTAAAATTACATTACAACATTATATGTATTATATAGATGTATAATTATTGTATAGAATTTATAAGCGGTGAACTGGGGAGCTCATATCACTCCCGCCCAATAACACAGGGAGAAAGCGGTGTCTGAAAAACAGCGCTGCATGGGACCTGGTCCTGTGGCAGGTGAAGCTGAGCCACAGCCTTTTGCCCATAATCTTTATAATTATCTGTATTTTGTAAATTTTCTTTTTGTGTGGTATTAAAAGCATTATTATTATATTAATTACATTTTAGATTATATTACATTTTTACAAACGCGGATGAATCCGCAGGACACAGCTAGAAGTTAATAACACAAATTGATAGAAAAAATATCAACCGGATTCGCGAAACTGACTTCATAATAACACAGTAAGTCAAGGTCAAAAAAGAAGGTTATTGGTAATATTATAGATAAGTGTGACTATATTATTATTTTATGATATAGCATTTTTATCATTTGAAAAACGAACACGGAAATTAAAATGTAACGCACATTGTACACTGTATATTTATTGTGTAATATTACGATCTGTGCGCATTTTCAAAACCGGCAATGCAGTTTTGGATTGATTCTTATAATAAATTCTTTCGAATTATTCAAATTAATTCAGCGCTTTATGAAAATCAGATGTTTTTTCTTCTAAGTAACGTGTCGATGGTCTACCTAATGCATAACATTATTCTATTTTAATAATAATTTTATAAACTTGTTTAATTCTTAAGATGATTTGTGCAGGTGGTTGTTAAGTGCTATTTTAATTACGAATATTTAAATATATTTGCCTTATTTCGAATATATTACAAAATATCCATAGATAGTAGTGACCACTTAACATGCAATAATAATGTTTGCTATTTTTGTATTACATTTAAAAAAATAAATTTTCATGTATGCTGCATGACAGTGCATTAGCAAGGATTTATACTCACATGACAATATTTTTTTCTCAATGTTCCTTAACATTGCATCAGATTGGCTAGTCCAGCTGAACCATTGAGTCCAACTGAAATATAAATTGCACAAGTTATTTATATATTACACAAAAAACATATTACTACAAGGAATAAAATAAAATGGTATGAGGAAATTTATATCACATGTATATAACATTCACAGCAAATAAAAAAATGAACAATTCAATGTTACAAATAAATAAAATATCTTAAAATTCATAATGGCTAAGTATGCCGTTTTTTTTTAAGGTTTTCTCACACAAGCATTTAATAATGGTTAGTATACATACTATATAATGCCTAATTTTAAACAATGGTATATAAAAAGCAAGAAATAAAAAACATTGATGGTATTGTAATGAGGCTTACTTCCACAGAAAGGACAATATACTGCCAATCCATGTTCTGCTTACAGAACTGAAATTCAAGATATATTGTCACAAATAATAAGATTCACATATAAGACTTCTTATGAGTACTCTTTGGTACATATTATGTATAAAATTGTTATGTACAAATAAAATACATTGACTTGAAGCAAATATTAAGAAACTTTAATTAAAAGGAGCATAATTAAGTAATTATTTTCGCTAATCGTCTGTAGTAAGTACTAGGTATTCAATATTTTAAATATTACACCAAAAAATGATTCTTTAATTATTATTTATTTACTTTTGGGCAACTGCTTCATCGTTTAGATGAGATTAAAGTCAATTGTATTAATATTTATTATAAAGGTCTTTAATTATTATTATAAAGGTCTTTCTCTTGCCTTAATCTTATGTTATTTGGCTTACAAATACACAATCTACACATGCATAATTCATCCTTATTAAACAGTAATTTGAAAACTAATTGGTCTTCATTTTCTATGTGACATTGAATTTAGAATTTAACCATTGATTTACTTTCATATTTACAATTTACAGAATTATTTTATAATAAAATGTGTAAATAACAAAAGGTATGAACAAAGTCTATATTATTAAAATGTAAATCTCATCTATTACTTTATATTTGAATTTTAATGATGCATCTCATACATATTTTTATGTAATTGTAGTATGTAAAATGTTTATGGTGTTGGGTTCTATTTATGATAGCCTGAATTTCAAGGAAATTCAAAAGTTCAAAGTACATTTATAGAGGACCCACGTGGCAGAGTGGTCATAATACCAGTCTAAGCAGTGGGTTTGACATCTGAACTGTGAATTTAGATTCTGTTCTGGGTTTGAGTGTTTGTGTAATCGTCTTTGTATTTCCATGGTACCCATGAAACAAGAGACTATCCTAGTATGGTGCTATGAATGTAGGTAGCATTTATATTGTTACAAATAAAGATTATGTTGTTTTACAGACGCACACATTCAACACAACACAAAAACACCCAATGCAAAAATAGCTATAATGCACAAAAACTAAACCACAAACAAAACAACATCAAACTTGCTTGAGATATCCCATTGGTGACGTTTATCTCAATATATCTGGAATAACACATACACATTTAGCGGAAATGTGGAATGAAAAGGTCCCAAGTTCTTATTATATTATAATGTGAGTGTAAATAATACGTTTTTCCTCTTTTAAAATTGCTGCATTAATTTTTTTTAGGTTCAGACATCATCCCTAACTAGTGGATACCTGAAACACATTTATCTTTGCTGACTAATGCATATTGCTAAAAAAAAATAATTTTATTTGTTTTTAACATGTAATCTATAATATTTATCTTAATAATCTATACTGCTAGAATTAGATTTTTGGTATGTTTGAATGTGTTAATCACTAGAAGTACTGGTCAGGTTTGAATAAGTCTTCTTGAATAAGGTAAGGGCAATTACCAAGAATGGCTTAAGGCTATTTCTTATATAATTTAATATCTACACAATTTGGTCATATAAAAAAGCTTGTTCCTAATCTATATAGTATAAATATATAAACATAGTATATTGTTATATAATCATTATTATTTGTATTATACCTAACTACAAATTTGTCATTGAAAATTTAAATACAATGATGAAGGATATTTCTTCAAGACAATACTTTACAACTAGAATTTTCTAAACTGTTTTAAAATAGGTAATAAATGCAAATTATAAATGTAAATGATTTATTTTACTCTATGTATGGTTTTAGTACCAGTCTCATCTTAGATTATGGTAGTTGAAACATGATATAAAAATTTAATTCTATATGTATTCATTTGTGAAATCAGATGTTAATTGACTAGTTGATAAAAGAAATAAATGGAATAGGAGTGCAAGTTTATATTATTTAGATGTAATTACCTCAAAAAGCCAAGAATGATATGATAGATGAGTTGCATGACATAGTGGGCCCAAGCGTAGCATGATATACTTAATCTTGGCATAACAGACTGCAATGCATTTGAACTTGGGGCGAAGATGGTCTACATGAAATGAAAAAAATAAAACCAATTTTATTTTTTTAATTCGTTGTACGACAAGATTACGTCGATATTAAGACAATTACTATGTAGCCCGTATTGCACAATTTTATTTTAGGTAAAATAGCAGGACATACTAAAGTGCGCATGAGTAATAGATAGATAAAGTTAGAAAATGTTGGGATACCTGGATTCAGTCGTTTCGATCAATTCACTACCCATTTGCCCCAACTCGTGACGTAGGTAAAATATGTCACTATTTTGATTGCGATTTTTACAGTGTAGTGCGTATCAGTCCGCGTTAAAAACTACAAGTCAATTTGTACGTACTGTACGTGCGTAAAAAGCGAAGATTAATCGGCGTTTTGCCAAAGCCAAATGTCACTTTAATTTCCTTTTATTTGTCACTGTCATGGTCGGACCGTCAGTTTATTTACTGACATTGTCAAGGCGATCGAATACTCGCAATGAAACTTTTTTGTTGCCAACTATAAATATTCTTGGATTGCGGTTGCCATGGAAACTTTTCAACCAAATATCAAGTTGATATCATTACAAATAAATAAAACCTCAGATCACAAAATGCAGATGTCTACTGTTCAGCCAGTGTTCAAGCTAGAATTGAACCACAAGGTTACTCCTGGCATTGTAACCATAGCAAAGTACGACGGAACACATCCATGCCTTACAGCATCAGCTGGATACGATAAAGTAAGATGAATCGACTTAAATCTATAAATGTATTTTTCATCTACTTGGAGGGTAATGAATACTCATAAAATATCCCACGAATAGTATATTTGGAGCTAAAACGTAGATTCATTATAAATTGTTTTAAAGTAGGTACCCGAATGCTGCTGTTGAATGCTGTAATTCTGGGACATTCAAACATTTTTCAAACATATTACTTTTTTCTACTTAACATTACTTTAAAAAATATTTTGCCTACACTTAAAATTACACGCAAAATATTGATTTTCACCCAAAATACGAAAAATTCTTACGAAGATATTACTTTTTCAGATCATTATCCACCACCCCCATGGCGGTATTGTCAGTGGTAGAGCACAAAGGTCTCAGGCTCACGGTGAGGTTTCTGAACTAAATCTAAGCCAAGCTGTAATTGCCCTTGCATCTGGTCCTCTGAAGCCGGATACTGCACGAGATGTGTTGCTTATTGGATCCCCTACGCAAATTTTGGGTGGGTGATTAACTTTCTTAGTAAGGACATTTCATAATAGATTAATTGGTATTAAATAATGCAGAGATGATATGATAAACTAAGTCTAATAATAATTTACTTCCATTAGGTGGCCAGATTAAGATGATGATTGATTAGAGATTCATACACTTTTGAGATATATGTCAAAAGTTTATAAAATCTACCGATCCGCACTTGGCCAGCTTGCGAAATTGGGGTTTTGAATTCTTCTCAATCTATGAGGAGACCCACGCCCAGTGGTGGAATAATGATTGATGTATGCACAAAAAATATTTATTTCGTTTTAGCAAACATTGAAGAGATATAAAGTCATGTAATTACTAACATAATTGTTTTGGCTTGTCATAAATGAAGATTTATGTTCTACAATATTTTGCGTTACAGCTTATGATGTTCACGACAACTCAGATCTTTTCTTCAAAGAAGCACAAGACGGTGTTAATGTAATAATCACTGGAACTTTTGGCAAATACAACGAAATGCTAGCGATTGTTGGTGGAAACAGTTCTGTGCAAGGGTTGAACTGGGAAGGGAATGAGATCTTCTGGAATGTGGTTAGCGGAAAAGTTTGCGCAATGATCACATTTGATTTCGATAAAGATGGAGAGAATGAGGTGATTAATTGAAATCAAGAAAAAAATCAAGAAAATTTGTGAAATCAAGTATCATGAAATCTGCTTTTTTTTATAATTTAAGCGGTATTTTCTGTAGGAAAAACTTTAAAACTCTACTTCAGGCCCCATGCGTCACAGTTTTGTGATTTTGCGGCAGAATATTTAGATTCAGCCTTTTTTATTTGGTCAACATTTTTTGGGTAGCAAACGAACCCATGTCACGCTACTAGATACAGAATAGATTTCTTCATTTGCGTTTATTCTTTGAGAATATCTATTAATAAAATACACACAGCATGATTATAATAAAGCAATAAATAATTTAGTGTATGGAGAGTATCTAAATAAATGGCTCATGTTTTAATATATTTGCAGTTACTGATTGGGTGTGATGATTCTTACATCAGAGTTCTGAAAAACAATCAATTCATAGTAGAACTGCCAGAAACAGGTTCCGTTATATGCCTGTCCCAAATCAACGAAGTAAGATTTGCATATGGATTAGCGAACGGGACGATTGGCGTCTATGAAGAGGGCATACGTCTGTGGAGAGTAAAGGTAAGTATTGAAGGACAGACAGAAGTACTGATGGAGGGGTAAGCTTATTTTTTTATATAGTATGGAAGCAGCAATCTAGCATGCAGCCCACCTGAAGTACGTGGCTACTGCCGCCCATGGATGTCTATAATCAAGCTTAGGTAAGATCAAAGTCTCATCTAAGGTTAGCCACAGATGCGTTGCTACCCCTGTGGACTAAGATGGAAAGCCTCGGAAAAGTATGTTTCCCTTACTACATACACCCTTCAGACCAGAACACAGCGGCACATAATACTGTGGTTATTAGGCAGAAATAGGTGTGGCGGTGGTGCTTCCGGAGTCGAACAACAAAGAGTTCTACCAACTTCATCCATTTCATTCATCCTTCATCCATCACCAGATCTCAACAGATCCATCCATCCATCAGCCCTTTGAAGTCTAATACATAGGCCTCCCCTAATGGGGGTTATTGACAAAATTCACCGTGTCGGACTTTTTAATTGGAGGTGTCGGGCATGCGTGTTGGTGACCGCAGTTGGTATAAATGTTGCACAGGAAGGCATTGCTGCCCATCTCCAGAATTTTGCCTTTTGATCCTATCTTTCGACACTTACCGAAAGATAGGGTGTGATGTTATTTAAGATCGACACCACGTGGCATACACTACCCGGCTTTAATAAAAGTAATATATATAAACGGATGTGGCCATATACAAAACTTTTATAAGCTGCGAATTCTGACGTTGCTTCTTCCTGGCCTGCGCTTTCCGTATCGAGTCAATCATACTTCATTCGAGGCTGCATCAAATTTACAATCAACTGAGATAATGGATTAACCCAAGTTTATACTATATGTAACCTAAAATCTAGGTCGAGGGTAATCTGATTAGTCTTAAAAAGTTATTTTAATCTGCAGTCCAAACAGAATGCAGTTGCTCTCCAATGGTCAGGTGAATCTTTAGTGTGCTGTTGGTCCAACGGTCGTATAGACTGGCGAGATGGCGCTGGTCGGGTGCAGAGAAGAGTACAGATGCGGTCGGGAGCAGCAGCCATGTTGCTGGCGGACTACCGCTCCACTGGTGCACCAGATATTGTCGCAGTTTCTGACAAAGGCGAAGGTAACTGAGATTTGTTTTGAAACTTCTAAAGCGTGTTTCAGAGTGCAGTGGCGTCATCTTTTGATGAGTTGCGGGAGCCACAGCATTGAATTAAAAAAAAAATCTTTAACACGCAAAATATTCGTAAGATATATTTTATACAATAAGTAATTTTTGTACCAGATTTTCTCTAAGACGTACATCATCTGGATCTACAAAAATATGATCTAAATGATATATATTCATAAATATATATATAATCTAATAAGATTTGGATAACTACTTCGCAAATTTTAAAATAAAAAAATGTAAATTTTTGTTAGAATATTTCTACAACATTCGGTTTGAAGGACCGTAATTTAATGTCCAATATTTTTATTAACTACTTTAAGAAATTGTGTACATAAAATATTGCGTATTTTTAACAAATACGCTTTCTTATTTACATATTAAAACGTGCAATTTTCACAGTGTTAGGCTACTGTCCACATGAAAAAGCCACAGGATTCAATGCTGCTTCCAAGAAACCTCCTACAGAGGAGGATCGATTAGCGATTACGGAGCTGTTAAATAAGAAGCAGGCGTTGATGGTGGAATTGCAGCATTACGAAGCAAATGCTGCTAATGTGAATACGAGCTTGGAGGTTGGTGACCGTCCAGCAACTGCGATGCCGACGAACACTCGGCTACATGTGGCTATCACTGCTGACTCTGAAGAGGTTAGTACTTATGGAAATACTAATTGTAGAACGTTTTTTAAGAAATGTAAACTTAATGTTAAATATGCAAAAAGATGAGATTGGCTTAATTTTATTTTTAAGTAGATCTTGTTTTTTTTCTTTGGAAAATTATTTAGAACATTTTGGAAATTGATTGTTGTTTGAGGTACAAATTCCGGTACTTGGCATTTCTTGGTACTTCCATACGTAATATCGATTATTCGATATTACGTATCGAAGAATCTCAATTCAATATCAGATTTTTTGCAATTTAAAGTAGAATTTTTCTACAATATATAACTATTTTGCATAAAAAACTGACATCTCCGTAAGTAAATCCCATGTACAATTTCGGTATGTAAATGTACCATCTAACATAAAATAAAATTCAATATCAGGGATGCTTAGACATTACCGTGTCAACGAACAACGAGACCATAGTGAGGGCAGCACTGGTGCTGGCGGAGGGTGTGTTCGAAACCGGGGAGACGTTGGCTCGCCACCCGCCGACGTCACAACTCCGTTCTCTGCTGCATATATCTCTGCGACCACCTAGAGATGTACCCCTTGATGTGCATATTAAGGTAGGTTTTGCCTTTTTTAGTTTTTAGATTAGTAACGTATGTTCTATAATGAGTACGCATCTGATGGGACCCCTTTGTTTCCTTCCCTCTACAACTGGCTACCAACTAGGACTGTTGGTGGTCAATTCATACCTGATATTTTTAAATCAAGATAAGTCTTCGACTGCAATATAAGTGGTAGAGTTGGTTATCTTATTTACTTAAAGAATTTAAATAATATTATAATATTCCCTAAGTCTTAGTATAATTCTTAACAACACGTATACACAGACACCCACACTCTACTCTCCTAGCCCCAAATATTTTTCATGTACCGTGGGTGCCATAAACACACACGAAACGAATACACATAAACCTAGACCTAAAATCATCTAAATTGATTATCCCGATAACTGTCTAGCCAGGGGTCGAACCTGGAACCCGCTCCGTGTCACATCAGTATGGTGACCGCTCCGCCGAGTTGGCAAACTACATCCACTAAAATTTTTGTTATTATTAAAATTTTAATATTCAGAGTATTATTTTTCGCAGGCTTTAGTCGGATACCCTGACAGTGTGCAATACCACATCTTTGAACTAACAAAGCAGTTGCCACGATTCGCAATGTACACCCCAGCTCCGCCGACGTTACTTAAACCCAAAGACGAAAGTTACGTCACATTTAAGATTACAGAAAGAATTCAGAGGATTTGTATATGGATCAACCAGAACTTTCTTTTGGATGAAGTGGACTTTGAACATGATGATATAAAGGAATTGGATATCAGTTTTACGTGTTTACGGGACAGGTCTCGTTTGTCTTTATACTTCGGAGCTGATGGACAAGTAAAGATTGTCACACCAGATATCAGATTAGCTGGAGATTTGATACAGAGTTTGGCTGTTTACTTGAATTTGTCAGATCTACAGGTAAGGTATTGGAATATATAACAATATTTTTCATGTACACTTATACAGGTTTTGAAGGTGGTAGAAGCCTTTGTGGTTCATCTCCAGAGGCAACGTCACCTTATAACAGCAGTGTTAAGAACGAAGAAGTAAGGTATAGTACATAGTGTCCGAATGAAGGTCGACTTTTGGCCAATAGTCGTCACATACATCAGCCGAAGCAGAATGTTTAATAACTAAGAAAATCAGATCCAAATTGTGTAAAAGTGAATAATATACTACTTTGATAAACTTTTGTATATTACAGTTAATGTATGTATAAACAACTTCTAGAGCTGATTACAATTACTTTGCAACTTGTCTAAAATGATAACATCCTGAAATAATATGAATTTCAAACACAATCGTAAAAACAAGCCCACTATGGGGTGTTTACCTCTGCACTTTACCATCTCAATCACATTGTACTGCATTTCTTAAAGTTTACTATATTTTTTCACTTGCTAGAAACCTTCCGCTTCAGCCAAAATGGGCCGAAGTTTTGTGGTATTTTTGGCTACACACTAACATTATATAAAATCAAATATAAATTGGAGAACATATTTTCTTTTAGGTATTTCTTACTTACTCGTAACTTTTATTTGCTATATATTATTTATCTTCCATTTATTACAAAATAAAATAAAATTAGAGCATTTTAATTGGTTTTTAAGAATATCAATTTGAACAAAATGCGATAGACTATTATTCAGTAATATATTATTCCTATCTGTGAAAAATTATGTCATCTTGATCCAATCACAACTCAATTTATTTCTTTTACTAAAGTAACTATGAGGGAAATTCAGTAAAAAAATAAAAAATGTTGTTTACTTAAATTAAATTATATTTGCTTATACTCGACTTACATAACCAGATCTATAGCCATCACTGGCCATACAGTTCCACAAAGCCCACACATTTCACCGGGTTGAAGAAGAACATGTTGTTATGGGGCGGTTCTCTTTGACTGACAGCTTTCACCACTTCTTGCCCAATAACACCACCGACAACCGCTGCTGCCCCGGAAACAATCCCAAATACATCTGTTAGCAACGCATCGGTCACGAAGTTGGCTGGGAGGGACAGTTCTTTCACTAGTTCATCACGCATCTTTAGTAATACCTCGGTGTCAGCTTTTCGTTTAGATGGATCTGGGTTCCGGTTGTACTCATCTCTGAAGCGTAGTAGAATCTTCATTACGAAGTAGGACGGGTCGCCACGACGCAGTCTCGACCGCAGCTCCGGTTTCGTCCAATCCGCGGACAGAGCGTTCTGTAGAGGAACGTAAATAGCTCGGCGTTTGACCGTAATACTGACTGTTGCGCCGGCACTCTTCTGGTCGTTGTCAGGGCCGCGCTTCACCGCTTTGTGCTGCACTATCTCCTCGGAATACTCGTGGTCCACCAAGTCAGCGAACATGTACCCGAACATGCCCCAAACATCGCCGCAGAGGAACTTTTTAGTGTTGTCGCGGCAGATGTTGTTGATGCGCTCCAGTTGTTCCTGTTTTAATCCAGTTGCGCACACGATGTCGAATGTTGAGAAGTAGCTGTCGGGCAGCTCGTCAACTTGCTTAGTCTCTGTTGTGATTTCAACCATGGGGTTCAATGCCTTCGCTCGTTGCAGCGAAACTTCGGCTCTGTTCTCCCCGATTTTGTCCGGGGGCGCCAAAAACTGCGAGTAAAGATCCGTTTCATTCAGTTTCTCGCTATCCAGTAGACATACACTTTTAACTCCAGACAAAATGATGTTTTTTGCAATTTCGGCGCCAAGGCCGGACATTCCGATAATCAAAACTTTAGATGCACGTAAACGCTTCTGTGAATCCAATCCCCATAAGCGAATCTGACGATCGTACTGTTCCGCTTCAGCTTCGGAGAGCTCAATATCGTTGTTTTCCACCATATTTAAAGGTAAATTCTATGAAACACGCAAAATAATAACCAACACCGCCTTTGGCTTTGACAGATTGTCAATTTTGACAGTTAACCCACGCTAGCATAACCAGTAGTACCATAGACAAGAACACATTTCTATGACTTGAATTCCAGGTCTATCTATAACTAACTGAAAATCTTTAAACCTATTGTTTTTCGATTTTACGAATTGTAAAATAAATTTGAATGACTTATTCGTTGATGTTTAGAAAATGTTTGATTCATAATATTAATGGATGGATGCTAATTCTTTTAGTTTCGAGATACTTCTTTTTTTAAATAAAACTGATAAAAAAATCGACGAAAGAAAATATTGTACTTCGATCATATTTTAAAGTTGTACAATGTGATTTATCCGGCATGGTACAACCCCCACTTATGATTCTACTGACCTTGTGGGACTAGGAACTCTTAGTATTTCAATCTATCTAAAATTTTAGGAGGGCACAGCTTACTCAGCTGCCCCTTTCTTTGGTTATGTGCAATTTACAATACAATCAATTGTTTAATTATACTAGTCAAAAGCTCAATTCCCGGAAGCTGAAAGGAAACTTCGCGAGGAAATGAACAATGCGGCAGAGGTCGGAGAAACGAGGTCTCGATTAGCAGCAGAAACCGCAGAAAAAGCGCAGTTGATCACTGCGTTACTCCCGGCTGCTCAGGACGCAGCATCTTACGACTTGTATGAAAAACTTTAAAATAATTATATAAAATATTGTAATATACTCAATAACCTTTCTACTTTCTTTGTATCCTAATCACTGGATTTATAGGAAGGAGATGATGAAACGCTACAAAGAAGTGATTATGTTGAATGAGGAACTATTAACCGGATGTTTCGTACGGCGAGCAACACAAGAGCAGGCTGTATCGTCTTTGAAGAACCTGCATACGATATTACAACAGGCCGCTAGATTGAGAGGTATAAATGTTTATGCAATTAAGTATGCATCTTTTTGAATATTCATATCTGAATGTGTGACTCGCGGTTTCACACGCGTTTAAAAAATATAACTTTTGATAGAGTATACCAATGTACATGAATGAAGGCTAAATGTTACTTCAAGATATAAATTAGGCAAATATTATTAACTCTCGAAATTAAATTCACTACTTGGCGATTTCAAATAGACTGATAAATTCCAAAAAAAAAGTAATATTCATAATTATGTACTTATATTATGTACTTAATTATGTACGTATAATTCATAATTATGTACTTATTTTTTTTTGCAAATATGTGGGATGTACAGACACGAAAAAATATTTTTTATTATATATATATGGATTAATCTGTATTTGCTTTATTTTAGTGGGAAAATACAGTAAAGCTGCTGTAGACGCTTGTAGGGACGCCGTACGAACGAATAATACTGACGCACTCATCAAAATACTACAAGTAGGAGGCTCTTAAGAAGACAACCTTGTTATGTAAAATAATTTATTCATAATTAATCAGTACACAGTTAAAATTATTTAATGTCATACCTTTATGTTTAACATTTTATCCTATCAGTCAACGATTATCAATTCTATGTAAATGTCCTAATTAAACATATAAATAAGGTGTTTTGAATAGACTAAGTCTTTTGTTAATACCTCATTTCATTAATAAATCACTGTTTTGAACTTTTATATTTTAATTTCCTTATAAATTAATATGAGTCGAAAACGTTCGACGTTACGTTCGCAACTATAACGAATACACAGCACTATTTTCGAGTAAGGCACGTTGTTATTGGTCATAAT